>JACSZP010016526.1:0-20606 GCA_016161895.1 Pinna nobilis | reverse complement strand
ACCTAAGCTAACATTGGCCTTTTGTGAGGTGACTTCTTAGCTCGCTGTTTACAGCATCACCCTTTAACCACTTTGGTGTGTATTATGACATAACAATATCTCGAATGGAGGGTAATTATGGTTCCTCTGGGCAAAGACGTTGCCACATATTACTTTAGTGATTAATTATGACTTTCAGGTTTATAGCTATTGTCAACTCCGCATATAACGAGATCGCATGTAACGAGGTACTGGTTGTTACGAGGTGATTTCTATTCCTGTTGCACTTTCCATTCATTACTTTGTGAATGCGAATATCGAAGATCGGCTATAACGAGGCAAATATCTTGCCCCCTTCAACCTCGTTATATGTGGAGTTGACTGTATGTAACAGAAAGCAAGTGAATAATACTACATATAAGCAAATAGAATTAAGATCCATTCACATTTCTAGGTTTTATTTACCAAAAAATGATTGTAACTACAGTAATTACAGTTTCAGGTTTTGTACTTTGATGGGTATATTCTTCATACCCGTTTAATGAGGAGCTGCCGTGGCACAGTGCTTAGCGTGATCGACTTCTGATCACAAAGTCAGGGGTTCAGGCCCAAGCCATGTTGCGGTTGACTGTCCATGTCATTAAGACGGGAGAGTAAAAACAGTGTTGTAGTAGGTGTTGGCACATTGAAGAACCCTCTCTGCTCTACGGCCATATGCTGTGAGTGTAGGCAAAATTTGGTGACATCTCCATATAAGTGAAAGATTCTTGAGTGGGAATTTCAAACAATAGTACAACCAACCAATGCATTAAGTGAAAGTTGACATTTTTTACATATCTCCCATAAATTTGGATATTTTGGCCATTGTTTAATTTTGGCGAATTTTCCTAAGCGAGTTCACTCATTTCACCAAAAAAATAATCTTACCCTAGACAACTCTCTAACTGATCAGATGTTTTTAACGTTTTTGATGACTGGAAGACCAAATCTATACATGGCCATTTTGAGACCAAAGTGGCCAAATTTTTTATCAACATCATTGCTCTGTAATATGTACTTGATGTTTTTAGTGTTTCAGTGTAAATGATTTTGTTGGTTTTAATTTATAGAAAGGAAGTCAAAAAGCAGATGAGTACATACGCATGATAAAGGACAAACTGGACGTAGCAGTCAGCCAGTGTATCGAGGCGGCCGGATATGAAATAGAGTCGGCAAAACAGAAGCCACTATTAAGGGTGAGCTTGATGATATTTAAAGGTCATGAATACCAGATACTGACAGAATCTATCATCCCTTTTTACATGGACTGGGAAATCTCATCCAAGTGTCAAAAGATTGACACTCAGGGTTGTTGCAGATAGAGTCTAACCTGTCTCAACGACACACTGAATCAGAGGACTATGTCTCTTATGTGACCTAGATGTATGGTACCCAAAATGTAATTTTCCTTTGTAAATTTCATACATTAAGGGACCACTGGTCAAATATGACCAGTTTTTCTCCTTCCCTTGGATGGTTTCTTAAGACAGGTTAGATTATATCTGACACAAGGAGGATATTTTCCTGAACTTAAACAAAGTGGTTAATGGAATGATTTTCTCCCATTGCGGGATAAAACAGCTTTTTTAATTCATTTTAAGCAGCAATATTCATTCAAGCAGACATGAAAAAAAAAAGGTTAGCTCAAGCGTACAATAGGTGACATATGAAAAACATCATGGTTGCGGGACAGTTTTTCACCCATTTTTTTAGAACTCTGTCTCTCACTCCGACAGACAACCAACCTGTTTTACCTGGTCCGAGATTTCTTAGTTCTCAGTGTCATGCTGCGGTTGGCCATCCCTGTCTTTCGGATGAGACAGTAAAAACCGAGATCCCATGTCACAGTAGGTGTTGGCATGTTTAAGAACCCTCTCTACTCTACAGCCATAAGTGCGGAGCGTAGGCAAAATTTGTCGCCCTTCACCGGCACATGGTGACCTCTCCATATGAGTGAAATATTCTTGAGTGGGATGTTAAACAACACCCAATACAACAACACAATACAACAACGACAACATCAACATGATTTTTAAATGTCTAGATCCTTTATTATTGCATTAAAAATCTAGATGGTTGACCAGCATAGAAAAGCAAATTGAATAAATAATTTCATATATTGAATCCAAAATTATTTGAGAAAAGTTATCATCTCTTAACACTTGATTTTCTCTTTATGGGATGTATCAGTATATGAGATAGAATACTACATAAGATCTGTTTGTAAAATTTAGGTTTGACAGCAGTTCATATTGTTTTAAATCTGAGAAGAAACGAAGGACAGGCAGTGAAAATAAAATGCCATGTTAAATATTTATTTGACAGTTATTGTTGTTCATTTCAGGCTGCGACTTTCGGGAAATGTTTCCTGACGGACTATAATCCGGAGGCCTTTGTCAACATGTGTCAGATGCTAAGAGTGCTGAATCAAGTCCGAAACTACGTCATCGGCATCCCCTTAACGTACACGCAGTATCCTTTATTTGCTGTTATGTTCAACTCCCTCTGGTTAACAAATGATTTAGAATGTACACACACAATTTTTCATACAGACTTCTTTATTAGCTGTTATATTTAACCCCCTCTGAGGGACATGATCTGCTGGACATTCACACACAACTTGTCTCACACAGCCTCCTTTATTGGCTGTGACATTTAACACCCTCAGAGGAACAAATGATATGTTGGATATCCTCACACATAATTTGTTTCACTCAGCTTGAAGCTTACTTTATCCCTATTTGTTTCTGGTGTTATATACAAAATGACCTTGACCTTTATTGAGACTGGAGCACCTGTCCATGGAAGTGCTAATAGACAGACTGGTTTTGAGGAAAATGTTCTGCTACGCTATCCGTATTTGTAATTACCTCAAGATTGCTGATGCTGAGGGAGCGAGTCGAATTCTTGCCCACTGGGCATGTTACAAGGTAAGTCCCAAGGGGGATGTCGTTCTTCCCTTTTTGACATCTCTCTTCTTCTGTACTTGTTATGATGGGTGGGGATAGGTGGAGTGGGGCTTTGGGTTGAAATAATACCAATTCTTTATCACAAAAGTGGATTCTATTTCTTTTTCAACTTTTGAAAAAAATCCCAGTTGAAATGATAGGGGTAAAATATCACCTTAAAGGAATGCAGAATTAAGTTTGCAGAAGAGATTGTCTTAAAATGTTTTTTTAGTGCGTAAAAAATTCTTTTCTAAAGTCTATTTATCAATTATTTACAGGTGCAGCAGAAAAGTGAGGATGATGAGACGGTTGCCAGGGCGATTGCTCAGAAGCTCGGTGACACACCTGGAGTTTCCTACTGTGATATTGCAAGTCAGGCTTTGGAGTGTGGTCGCATTGAATTAGCTACTAGGGTATGTATGTACTCCCCATTTATTTAGTAAATCACATGATTAAATCTGGGATTTTGATTTGTTGAATACATGTCATCTAGTGTGCATCTTCACAAGACAACCAGGCAGCATTCCATTTAATGGTTTGAACCAGTTCAGCCGGCAGAATAAAAAATTGGAGTGCTTTGGTCATTTTGGGTCAAGTGGTCTAAAAAGAGTGCTCAAACTTGCTAGACTCTACATAGATACTGAGTATAAAGGCATGGATACATCTCAAAATAGATTAAAGTTGTTTTATGATAAATTCCACATCTTGTAGTATGGATATGGCTACACATGTAAACTGTCGTGATTGGTTAAGATTAATTCCATTCCATAGTAAGTAATGTTAGATAAGTATTCTATTGATAGGAATAATAAATCGTAAAATTTAAACAAATTTAATTTTGACATTTCTCTTGAAATTATGGTATTATATATGAGCAGTCATCATCAGGTGTAGGAAACATAATGTGTCCGTTGCATTTTAGTAGTGTGGATTCAGACTGGATGAATTCACTTAATGGAATGTAGCCCAGGAGACTCTACCTCGCAACAGACACTTGACTGTACCTAATTGATCAATTTCTATGGGACTACTTAAATTCATCACACACTCTGTCATAAGAATTAATGTGACTGAATGTTCCAAGCATCACATCAAAATATTTAGTCTCTAACCCTTAGTCAAGCTTTACTGAAACCTAGACTGATCATGATAGAAAGTTTGTGTTTACTAGCAGGGGCCTGGCTAGCGGTCTCTACTCTCTCCCCCCTCAACTTTTATTGGACTACTTGAATTCATCACACTCTGTCACAAGATTTAAATATGGCTAAATGTCCCAGGCATTGCATCAAAGCATTTAGTCTCTCAACCATAGTCAAGCTTTGCTGAAACCTAGATTGGTTATGTAAGAATTTGTCAGTTTACTAACATGGGGCTGGCCAGCAATTTACTCTTCGACCTTCCGGGAACATGTATAATACTTTTCTCTTCTCCACCAGTAAAAACTGCTTACCTGAAATATTGTTGAATATCAAAACCCAAATCAAACAAATGCATATTCATTCTATACGTAGATTTAGAGAAATGGTGAAGATCTGATTTGTTTTGTTCTTGCAGTTGCTGGACTTTGAACCAAGAGCTGCACAGCAAGTTCCGTTACTGATGAAGATGCAGAGAGATAATATAGCACTGTCAAAAGCTATAGAGAGCGGTGACACTGATCTGGGTAAGTTGGTTAGTTGGTTGCGTTGTTGTTTTACGTCCCACTCAAGAATTTTTCACTGATATAGAGACGTCACTGTGTCCTGGTCAAGGGTGACAAATTTTGTCTATGCTTGGGACTTATGTACATAGAGCAGGAAGGGTTCTGTAACGTGCTGAGGCCTACTGTGACATAGGACCTTGGTTTTTACTGTCTCATCTGAAAAGTAGGGACAGAAAATGGCAGGGTGGCTCAGACCTCTCTGTCAGATGATGAACACTTTAACCACTAGGCCATGACAGCCGCTCTGGGTGAGTAAAGAAAATACAAAAATAACTGAATAAAGAGATCACACTCTGACATACACTTAAACTTGCTTTAGGGACCACCTGTTTATAATGACCACCTGTTCAAAGAAAAAAATGTGTGTGTGACTCAACCTGTATATAAAGACTACCTCCCTATAAAGACCAGTTTTTTGTGTCTCTAAGGAGTGCTTCACTATACTTAAATCTATATAAGATCAAGCGTATCAGTGTAAGGCAGAAAAGCTAGTATTTATTCAAATTTTGGTCGCAAAATCAGAACTTAAATTACAAATGCCATCATTTTCTTGTTACACTTTGATGCACTGAATAAACTAAAGGGAAAACTACATTGATGAATTTTTTTAATCAATAATATTACTTTGTTTGTTTTTACATGTCAGTGACTTGATGTCTTTGTTTCAGTATACATGGTTCTTCTGCGACTTAAGGAGTCCATGCCACAAGGAGAATTCTTCATGGCCATCAGAAATATGCCGATCGCTTACTCATTATTCATACAGGTAAGGAAAGAAGGAGTGAAGTATTTTGTTAGACCATCCATACCAGCAGTACAGAAGTCCTTCTGGAGGTGTCAATTTTATTCTGATTGTCTTTCTGTCTGTCTGTACTTTGTTTTCTACCATAACATGCGTAGTTTAACCATTATAAAATGGCTGTATAATCGAGGCTGCAGTTGATTGAATATATCGATTAACCACACGTGATTAGCGTCTTCCATGCATTTTGATTGACTGATACGTCAGGAAATTCAATTATGATTATTTATGATTATTTATCATTATATTTGACGTCACAATACATTGAGTGGGCTTACATTATGACTTGAAATGAAAAATAAACTCTGACGTTTCAATACTTTGATTTGCAAAAGAATCTAGTGTTATGGTAGAGATTTAAGTTAAGTTAATATTGTTTAACGCCACTTTCGATAATCTTTCAGTCATATTGTGGCGGTCCACTCTTATATTGATTTAATAAGTCGTGTTATGGTAGAAACAAATGACACAACTCATTTGGATTGATTATCATGTTTATCTTACTCTCGTAAGTTAATTATCAAAGTCTCAAAGTGCTCGCTAAAGCTCTCGCTTTAAAACTTTGAAAATTAACTAACTCGAGTTTAATAAACATGATAATCAATCCCAACTTGTTATGTAAACTGTAATCGTTCTCTCTATTTGATGTCTACTGTCTGTATGGTCTCCCTGTCAGTATTGTTTGCCTGATAGTCTCCGTCTGACTTTGATATTTCCATTTAAATGGAGCAAATCGTCTAGATGAATTAAGCAACCGAATTTATAAAAAAAACGCCTCTACAGTAACTAGTTCAAATTCAGTATTCTTCCCCAAGGAAATTTTATTCAGAAGATGAAAGCATCTGGCTTATTGGCATCCTGATTTATGAGACACAACTGTAATTGTTGTTGCTCTGTTCATGTTTTGATAACCATCCTTTCCTTTACAGTATTGTAGACAACAGAATCGTAAATTAATGGAGGATCTGTTCTACCAAGAGGATAATTTCCAGGATGAGGGAGTGTGTAAGGTTATGAACAGCTATGCTCAGGAGGTAGGGAGTCTAATCTCTGTCTCTCTGTCTCTCTCTCTCTCTACACTATACACTTTTTCTCACTATCAACTTTTTTGTACTGCTTTGTTTTTTTGTTTGTTTTATGCCACACTCCACAATCTTTCAGTCATATAGTGGTAGCCAGTATTCCTTGATGTAGGGGAAAACCTGATTACAAATGTACACGAGAAGATGCCACCATCCTTTTGCAAGTAAACTGGTAAACTTTCTCAAGTACCTGACTCTCAATTCCATTGAGGCTTGCACCAAAGCTGGCAACAAGTGAGCGACTGAGTGATTTATGCGCAATGCTCTTACCATTTAGCCTTGGAGACCCTCTCACTCTTCAATGCACTCTCTCAATGTGTCGCTTTGGGGAAAGAGAAATAATGGAAAATTGATTTAAATCATCAGCGTGGTTATGCGATAAAATTAACAACTCTGTCTCTCTTTTTCAGTCTCTCCCTGCCACCACAATACTCTCTTATCACTATTTTTTTTCCCTTCTCTCTCTCTCTCTCTCTCTCTCTCTCTCTCTCTCTCTCCTTATCAGCATGACACCCCCCCCCTCCCAAAATAACAGATACAATGGAAATCACAAAATCCAACATAGGCCAAAACTTAAGGCCCTTCCATTGGATTTCACTGTCCTCTACATATAAGTAAGAGATTCTCAAACAGGAAGACAATTTGACAACAATATGACATTAAATATGTGATTTTATTCGACAGAGAATGGAGGACAGACAAGAGGAATTGAAGCTGGCATTGAGCTGTTTTACAAAAGCCAAAAATGAATTTGCAGTCAAGGTGAGTTAACTCCCTTTGATTAGCTGTGTTGTTCTTTTAATGATTAGCATGAGGATCACCTTACCAAGGAGGCCCTTTCCTTTAGAATACCCTCCTAACCGTGGACAGGGTCACCATGGCCTAGTGGTTAGTGTGTTCGACTTCTGATCCAGTGGTCTGGGGTTCAAGCTTGAGTGGGATTTAGCTACTAAAAATGCATATTTGTTCCAAATCTTTTATGTCGGTGTTGGAAAGTGTAAATTCTGTTAAATCGACAATAAATACCCTTATATGCATTTGTTAATGGCAAAATCCTGATTGTAGGTGAAAATGCCAACTTAACTACAGTCATTGTAAAGTGGTCCGACTGTATCAATGACATTTCATTGATTTCAAACCATCACCTCTTGTACATAATTGTGTTGGCCTGTTGCATGCGGTATTTGATAACATGGCCTTCTGGATATGGCCTTCTCTATGCCTGTTGCAAGTCCGGAGAGTTTATGCCATACCTCTGGCATAGTTGCCGCCGCTGTCGGCAGCAGTGAAGTCTGTAGACAAAACTTTAACATCAGCTATATCATTTGAACTGGAAAAGATAGCATTTAGGTATTCCACATATGCATTCCTTTTGATGAAGGATTTCATTGAGGTCATGACCTTTGACCTTGACCTTTCATCTACTTTAAGAAAACTTTAACCCCATCGTATATCCTTCTGATAATTGTACTGTCCACTGCACCTGAGAAAGCTATATTGTCATTTTCTATCGATGTTTCTAAGAGCTATGTCCCTTGGTTAGTCTTTTTTACATTCTTCAGGTATTGTTTTATTTTCCCCTATAACTCAGGTGACAGAGGAACAGTCCAAGTTGTTGAAGTATCAGCATAAGCTAGAGGAGGAGCTGAACAGACCCTTTGTGAACCTCTCCCTGCACCAGACGATTCACAGACTGACGGTGGACAATAACCACAAGCTGGCTGAACAGCTACGCAAAGAATTCAAAGTTCCTGATCGAAGGTTTGTTATTATACCCAAGTCTACCATTGTTTTAGTGTGTGTGTGTAGGGGGGGGGGAAGTACGTTTTCTGTCTGTTTGTTAGCCAGGTTTGGGGTCTGGGAAAATGACAACAACTCCTATACTAAATCTAAGTAAGTACAGTGCATGTGCTTAAAACTTGATAAATATAATATCATGTATGATACACTTTAAAAACAACAAAAAATAATTAAGCAATGTAATCTAGTTCAATTTAAGTACCATACTCAACATACTTGATGCTTTCTATTTTTAGCAAAAATAATTTTTTGAAAGTTCATTGTCAACTTTCTCTATGCGCATGCACAGAAAAGCATATAGCAGAGGAGTAGTTGACATTTTCCCAGACCCGCCTGGTTTCATCATATCTATTACATTTGATCTGCTCAGTGTAATGTTGTTGTCAGTTATTAATTTATAGATAGAGTTCTTATGGTCTGAAATTCAGTGTGGCTTCTTTAGCTAGGTGGGTTTCAGGAACATTTCACTGCACACATTTTCTTTTTTCCCCCGCAGATTTTGGTGGCTCAAGATGAGTGCACTGGCAGAGGCCAGTGATTGGATGGAGCTAGAAAAATTTTCTCGGGGAAAGAAACCACCAGTCGGAATGGAGGTAAGTTTAAAGTACAAAGAATAAAATATTAAAGTCATCATCTAATATCGTGTTACACACAAGCTCCATATATCCCAGATAGTGTCCCTTCCCTACATTACAGAAAATTTTTTCCAATTTTTTTTTTTACATTTCATTGGATATATTGTTATCTAGATGGTGGATAGGATGTGAATTGGAAAAGAGTAAGTCTACCGGGGTTCAGAGCCTCTAGGGCCGAATGATTGAAGCATTGCGTTTATATCCATTAAGTCTCTCAACTCTTGTCAGTGCAGGTTTGAACCTTACCGGAACCCAAGTTGATTAGTTGAGATTTGAGGAAGTTTGCTGATTTACCTACTGACGGCAAGGTGGTCACTTCCTGGATACATTTTTAAACAGGTTCTCTCCTCCACCATTATAAATTTACCCTGGTCCAGTCTGTCCGATTTTCTATTTTATTCATCTGTCCAATTTTAGGGAAATAGGAATATCTGGCTAACTCTTCCAACAGTTATGGAGCTTTAATATTTTGAAGGATAAGCATGATGGAGATGTACATGTTAATTAGATTTTGATTTTTTTCAAATATTGTGAAAACGACTATAATTGGACTTACTTATTTTTTTCATACCAGCTGCATGTAGGCAGCATGCTTTGTCTGGCTAACTCCACCTACATTTTTTGAGCTCCAGCCTAGATATTTTATAGGATGTTTATACACATGATGAAGATGTGCATGTTCAAAACCAGGGGACATCAATTGTGCCTACAGACACACCGTATATTAAGTGTTTATTAATATATTTTAGGCATTTGTGGAAATTTGTGCTAAACACGGCAACATGAGAGAGGCAATGAAGTATCTGAGCAGGGTAGCCCCGGAACAAAAAGTGCGATGTCTGGTGAAAGTTGGGTAAGCTTCTGTTCACATTTCAATCAGCTAAATCAGCTCTTTAGCACCCAGTAAACTACAATGGCAGTTAAGATACTAAGGCATAATATTTGATGAATTATAATTGAGGAAATTGACCAATGAGAGTCATTAATGAAAACATTCATGTACCTCGTCATACCCGATTACGTTTGTGCGAGACTGTTGTTTCTATTGTAACGGAATGACACTAGAAGACACTGTCCAGCTCTAACATCATGTCAGCAGGAAGATTACGTAGAGTTATATTCCATCACCGTTGGAGATACTAGTCCCACACAAAGGTTTTCGGTTATCACATAATACATGATACATGAATGTTTTCCGTTCTTAAAACTATGTTGGAGAGCTTTTTCTGTGCTCTCCTTCACACATGATAGTAAGTTCATGACCACTGACAAGGCTTGTCAAAGCTCCCTCACTTGGTTGATTTGTTGGCTTATTGTTATAACGTCCCGCTTCAGATTTTTTCACTGATATAGGCCATCACCAAAGCCGTTGAATTCCACAGATTTGTCCCATGCTAGGCACTTATGGCCTTTGAGCAGTTAGGGTTAGAGTTTGCCATTTAGCAGTACTGTGACGACACCTTCTGTGGCAAGGGACCTCGATTTTCACTTTAATTTGAATGACGGGGAGTGAACAGCAGTGCAGGGCAAATTAGAGACCATGACCTCATGATCAGAGGGCCAACATGCTAACCACTGAGGCACAGCGAATCCCAAAGCTACCTCACTACTTTGCGTAAAGTGGGGCCTCTGTGGCCAAGTGGTTAGCGTGTTCGACTGCGAATCGAAAGATTCGGGTTCGAGCCACGTAGCGCCACTCCGCAGTTGGCCATCCCTGTCTTTCAGATGAGACAGTAAAAACTGAGGTCCCCTGTCACAGCAGGTGTTGGCACGTTAAAGAACCTCCCTGCTCTACGGCCAGCAGTGCCAAGCATAGGCAAAATTTGTCGCTGTTCACCGGCACACGGTGACGTCTCCATATGGGTGAAATGTTCTTGAGTGGGACGTTAAACAACAATACCAAACCATACTTTGTGAAAAGTCCTTATCATAGGCCAAGCCTGCATTAGCTTGTTGCTGTCTCAGTAAGCTTAATGTTCAACTTTTCATTGTTATTGTTGTCTAATATCAAAATTAGAATTCTGTCACTTGCATAAAGACGTCCTCAAATGCCAGTGAAGTGCTGCATATTTGGCCCTTGTTCCATTGTTTGGTTGAGTTGTTGTTTAATGTTACACTCAAGAATCTATCACTTATATGGAGACAATCCCCAAATGCCTGGTAAGGGCGGCTATAGATTTGGGCCTATGTTCAAATATTGGGCCACTGAGCAGGCAGGCAGGGATTGTTCTTTGACCACTTCATTGCGTATTATGACGTAATGTTATCTTTATGACGTTGCATAATTAATGTTGTAAAATATACATTTTAATGATGTATATACTCGTCATACACATTCAGGAAAAGTTAACGTCATGACGGTTATATCCGTCATACGCACTGAAGTGGTTAACGAACCAACAGTGTATGATACATACTATATGTAAGGGGTAGCATAGGGGGCTACCTCAAATTCATTTTTGGGTAATTCCATTAGGTTAAGGAGAGCCAAAACAAATTATGGTGATTTAAACAAACCACTCATCCCCTCACAAAGAACTCAGAAACTACACCGCCAGAATCATGAGTATTTGGATGATCACAATGCAAATACATTGTACATGTCATATATGATATTTGATTTATTGATAGAGAGCAACTTCATGCATATTCATATTCAATTCGATCATGTGATGTTTTCATCACAATTTTGTTCTTCATCTTATGATGTGTTGTAGTCTGAATCATTCTCTGGTGGTTCAGTTTGACCAGCATCCATGACTTGAGTCGATGACCCAGACTGACTTACAGTGATATAATTGTTAGACAAATCATTTTAATTTACCTTGTTTACAAATCAATCATGAATCTGTTCTATTCTTCAATGATGTCATCAGTTCCAGTCTCATCAGGGAAGCATCCTTTAAAGTGATTAACTAGTGTTTTTACAGCTTTCACACCAAGTGCTTTTTATGTAAACTGATTATGTGAGAAAGATTGCCAGTTGACTTGCGGATGGCTGATGGTCTCTCCCTGGGTACATTTGTACGGTAACCAGGCTCTCTCCTCCACTAGTAAAAATTGTCTGCCACCATATGACTGAAAGATTGTCGAGTGTCGAAAAGCAAAAAAAAAACAAAAAAACAAACAAACAAAAACAAAAAACAAACAAAAGAAGAAACAAACTTTATTGGCATATAAATGTCCGCAGCCTACTCATTTCAAAGACAATACTAGATAGTACAAGGCTTTTGATGTGCACAGGGAGCCGTGGCATCACATGAATCACATTATAGACCAATTTTAAACTAGAAAGACTATGCCTATAAGTATTATGATTATCAGTTCTAACTTTCATTTTCAGGCCATTAGAATTGTCTTTAATATTCAGACGTATGATGTTGAATCAGTGTTGTTTCATTCAAACAAACATAGAAAAAAAAACAACCCTCACCCCCCCAAGAAATGTTGAACTTCCTTTGTTAGTAAAAAAAACTTTTAACTTTCGTAACACATATATAGAAACAAAATCAAAGAATTGCAACAACACTTGAGCAAAGGGGAAAATAAAAGAAAATAAAACAATATCTATGTTGACATAAAATCACCAGGTATCTTCCTCATTTTGGTTGTTGGTTTTATTGTTGTATAGCATCCCACTGAAAAATGTTTCACATGTATAGAGACGTCACAGTGTGCCTGTTAAGTGCGACAAATTTTGGCCAAACTTATGGCCGTACTTCTTTAACGTGCCAACACCTACTCTGACATGGGACCTCAGTTTTTACTGTCTCATCCAAAAGACAGGGACAGACAACCATGATGTGGTTTGGGCCCAAACTACAGATGTATTGATTTGAAGTCGTAGACGCTAAGCATTAGGTCATGGCAGTCAACTTATAAAAGTGTTTTTATATCTACTTTAAGTTTGCTGAGTCACATATT
Source organism: Pinna nobilis (assembly GCA_016161895.1). Classification (NCBI taxonomy): domain Eukaryota; kingdom Metazoa; phylum Mollusca; class Bivalvia; order Pterioida; family Pinnidae; genus Pinna; species Pinna nobilis. The sequence goes on along the minus strand of JACSZP010016526.1, from coordinate 7,695 downwards.
AAGTTATAACCTATAAATAATGTACAACATTTCACTTAATCCGGACAAATACTTCATACTATCAACTTATACACATGTACATACGCAGATCCGGGTTTTTTTCCAGGAGGGTCCAACTTTTCCAGGGGAGGGAAGGAGCAAGATATTTATCTCATTATTCTTCGTTATTCAATATTTCAGAGTAGTGCATGATATCATACACCAGGATTATAAATCTTCTCGTTACAACTGGTACCTTGTTACATGCAATCTCGTTATTTGCAGAGTTGACTGTATATATTTTGCCAATTCCAGGGGGATCCTGACCCCTTAACCCCCCTCTAGATCCGCTGATGTTATAACAGTGTTTTCATATTAGTTATAAGTTTGCTTAGTCACCTATTAAGTTAACTGAGTCTTAGTCATCATTCATATAACCAATTTTACTACTGAACATTTGGAACTCATTGATTTTCAACAAGAACTTCATCTTGTAAAATAAACACATTTAACAAATGATGCAAACATGAACCTCAGTGATTAATTTTTAAAGTAATAATTTTCATTAGATACATGACCAGAAAGGAAAACAAACATCTCACCTTTAAAACCTTTAAGTGAGTTACAATGTTCATATTATGTGCAAATTTGCTCACCCCTTCAGCTTTTGGATTGAAGTGAGAAGCAGTGTTGAAATGGGACACTATTGAATTGTATCCTCTAAAAAAAACGTTGATAGACTGAACGGTGCGGGGGACCCACCTTGTCGCACCAAATCTTGTGGGTAGCAAGATGGGCTTATGCATTGAAACACAGGTATATTGTAACTGTTACCTGTTTGCTGCCTCTGTTATAGAAATGATATATACCTATCAGTTATAGTCATGGTTTTTTTGTACAAATTTCTTCACGAGTTTGAATGATATCCTTCTCTGATAACTCTAATCTGTTAGCCAGGATGTCCGTTACTTTAATGAAAAGGTGAAGGTAAGGAATAGTGATTGATCACAAAATTCCTATAAGGAATACAAAATAAGCAGTTGGGCAAACACGGACCCCTGGACTCATCAGAGGTGGGATCAGGTGCCTAGGAGGAGAAAGCATCCCCTGTTTACCGGTCACACCAGCCATGAGCCCCACGTCTTGATCAGGCAAAAGGAACTTAAAGAGAGCCTTTCTAATCCTTACCTAATGTCCATCATGTTTGATACCCAATCAGTGGTCAGTACAACTTCAATGTAGCCTGCTATCATCTCTTTGCAATCTAAACCGCAAGTCACATAGACTTGAGTGTATATCTCCTGCAGAGGTGGAAAAAGGACAAACGAAAGCTACAAAATGCCAGTGCTGTTTCCAAATTATAGTGAAATGGACATAGACCGATTCTGGTGCAATGCCACTGATGTCTGTGGCTCCATCAACAGTTATCCAGAAGAAAGGTGCACTTGATAAAAATTTCAATACTTTATCACTCTTGGTTATTGCAATGTGTTTAATAAATTTTAGTCCTGCTTTTTCGTTGTCATATGTTGCGCCAATATCTAAACCTTTGGCTTTGTCTAACTCACACGTCCAGACATAGTCTTCTTACAGTCTTCTTGAAATGGCAAACCCTTTCTGCTTATTCATAAGCATTGCGGAAACGTATACTACTGGTAAGTTTATTGAAAACTACCCGATTAAGCATAAGTGCCATAAGTTTATGAACAAACGCCATTTTTACTATATATTTATAGTGAAATTGCATTTTTTAAAAATTCATTAGGTTTTCAGATACTGGACCAATTTTAATGTTATTTGTACACAAAATTTCGATTTTTTATGTAGTTTCTTCAGATATAAAGCTTCATTATTTTCTTACAGCAGATTTCGAGATTACATGAGATTAACTCACTTGTTAAAATTTTAAAATGCACACTCTATATAACGTTACTTATTATGGGGATTTTTGACAACTTGAAAAATAAATCTTGTGTTCTACTTATTGCATTTTTTTAACCATTTGACAGAATATAAATTTGTTTGTATTAAAATATTCTTGAGTAAATTATGAATTTTTAAAGAAAGGTTTCATTGAAATCGGTTGAATAGTAATAAAATTAGAGCAGTTTAAAAAGCATAAATTTACTATAAATATATAGTAAAAATGACGTTTGTTCATAAACTTATGGCACAATGCTGTACCTCACTGCCCTGTCTGTTTCTGATTGACATACATTGTCATTAGGTGACACGGGTTTTAAAGCATCTTTGTGCATGACTGATGTTTCATGGGATATTGTTGAATCTAATCTTAAGATGTTAGTACCATTTAATCAGGCTACAGATGAAGGATGAAGAGACCCTGTTTTGTTGTCCCCAATTTTTTCTTCAAACTGTACAACACATATTTTCCTCACTTTCTTAAAATATCAACCGATGTCGGCATTCTTTCAGATGCGATAGGAAGCTTAAGCTTCTTTTTCTTATCTCTTGACCATATTTTCTTTTTTTCCCTTTGGTTTCACTTACACTATGGGGGGGAGGGGTTTGCATTGCACTCTCAAAGTATTTAAGTTTTGCAAGCGTTGTACCTGCCTACATCAATGTCTACAAAAAGCTTGAATAATAGCCATTTATACAGTGATATAAACGGTATTATTGTAAACGCATTAGCAACACTGAATATGTTGGTCTATGTTCTAGGTACTTTGATTTCTTGAAAACAAAAGAAGTTTCCTCGATAAAGACAACTGTTTACATGATAATATCATAATATTATATATTATAAAGAACGAAAAGGTGGGATTGCCAAGTTGGACTAGGACATGTCAGTTTGAAGTAGCCCGTCATTTGGGATAGATTTAGGCTAAGGACTAGTGCTAATTTCGCACACTGAGCCAACACCTACTATGACATGGGGCCAGCATTTTTACTGTCTCATTAAACTTGGCAGTAAATACCAATTAAAAAAATAAATAAGGGAAACATACTGCACACTCTGTGTTATATTTCAATTACCTGGGCAAGCCTTTTCCCCAGGCTTGATCTTGATGGCACAGTACACGGTTTGTCTGGCTACTGTAAATCAAGAAATTTTCGCGGAACTTTATTTTGGCGAATCGGTAGCCATGTAGTTATTTGCGACACTATATTTTCGCGTGTTTGCTTGTTAAGAATTCTAAGTTTATGTTATATTGTGCATTTTCATTTAAGGTTTGTATATTAAACAAGACTTTTATTTTCGCCATGAGTGATCTCGCGTAATTACGTGAAAATAAAATTCTTGCGAATAAAACGTGATTTACAGTACCTCCTTAAACAATTTTGTATCTACTGCTTAACATTTGTCAGGATGTCCATACACATAATGGTGATGTGTACAACAATGTATGTCCATACCGTTTTTAACTTTTAAAATACTGTAAAAATAGCCGTACTTCGACACTTTTTATTGCACCATCTGCATACAGGGAAAATATTCCCAGACAAGGGCATCATTTTTTCCCTACAGATACAGTAAAACCTGCCTTAGCAACCACCTGTATATAAAGACCACCTGGTCACAAAGACCAATTTTTATTGTCCTCGATATTACCATATGTATACAAATCAACCTCTATATAAAGAACATCTCCTATGAAGACCGGTTTTCTTGTATCCCTAAGAAGGTCTTTATATAAGAGTTTCACTGTATTTATTTCTCCCCTTCTTCGAAGGGAGACATATTGTTTTTGAACGAGTTTCTTCTTTTTCTTCTTCCAATAATTTCGTGTCCAGAGCATAACTCTCTTTGTACTTAAGATAGGATGATAATATATATGATAATGACATCAAGACAATGTGTCATGAACAAAAATTTAAGGGATCGACCTTTTTATCGAAGAGTTATTGCCCTTTGTTAAAAATACTTCCAGATTGTAACAATCTATGTAATTCAGATGAAATGATGGAACTTGGAATACATTGTATATGGTAATGACATAAATACTATGCGTCATGAACAAAATTTATAGGGATTGCCCCTTTAATTGCAGAGTTATTGCCCTTTGTTTAGAAATTACTGTCTAGAGCATAACTATCTTTGTATTTGAAATAGAATGATAATATTTGGGAAAAGTGGTTATGGCATTAAGATGATTTGTCATGAACAAAGTTTCAGGGATTGGCCCTTTAATTGCAGAGTTATTGCCCTTTGTTAAAATGTTACTGTCTAGAGCATAACTATGTATTTGAGATAGCATGATAATATTTGGTATACATGGTTATGACATCAGGTCAATGTGTCTTGGACATAAATATTGGGATTGGCTTTTTAATTCCAGAGTTATTGCCCTTTGTTAAAAAATTTACTGTCTGTAGCATAAGTACATTATCTACGCGTATGTGCATGTATTTGAGAAGGAATGACAAGATTTGTTATACATGGTTATGACATGATTATAGGGATTGACCCTTTGATTATTAAGTATACGTGTCAAGCGGAACAGACATCAATTTATACAATGTTTCTCTAGAACTAAACAGTGAAAAAAACACCATATTCCTCTTTTTTTTATAGAAGGGGAAACTTTTGATTTAGTTGTACTAAACCAAGACAATTTTTCGTTTATTTTTAGTAATAATTTTTGAGTTCTCCATTTGTTTTTGTATTCAGAGAGAAGAAATTAGCCGTAGAAAGTGCATTTGAGAATCGTAGCGAGGAGGAATTGAACTTTGTCTTATCAAAATGTGGGGCATCTGATCGGCAGCTGGTGGAATCCATAAAAAATATGAAACAACAATTAGTGGGTCGCAGGTGATTCTCGGTGTAGTTGCCATGGCAACATACTTTGGACAAAATCTGCACTATCTGTGAAGAGACATAGCTTTTCAGAGCTAACCTGTGATTGTGGCTTTTCAAACATAGCAGAGTATTTTCATTAATGTGATCATTGATTAAAAAAGTGAACTGGAATAGACAACAAACTGTGGACATGGTATATGATCAATTTAAGAGGAAAAAAAAGGATAAATTTAAAATGTCTGTAAGATTTATAATAATATTTCTATATTCCTATGAATATATCGTCACTGCACCATGCATGTTTATGTCATCTGTCTACAGTGCTCTGTAGTATATGATGTCATTTCATTCAACCCAAAGTATGATGTAATTATGCAAAGCTGTGCCTGCAAAACGGTTAATATGTGGAATAGAAAGCTGAATTTCAGTAATATTTAAAAACGTATGATAATGTACAGTCTAGGTAGTGTTATGGTACCACAGTGCTAATTAAAGTGGCAGAAGGAATCCCCACACTAAAAAACATAATGGTTAGAACTCCCTTATCTCTCTAACTGTCAAATATATATATGTTTCATTCCAAGGCAGTGGAACTGCCACAATGGTAAAAGAGTAAAGGTTCTGAGATAATGGTTGGTAGCTCTAAATTCTATGATTCTTGTAAAGTGTATCAATCATCATTCATGGTGTATGATTCATCAATCATTTCAGAGGAAACGTTTTTCAGCATAGAGTTTATTGTATAGAATAATGACACATACATGTTCAGTGGAGTCTTGTTAATCCTGAAGCCTTTGTCCCCAATCAAATTGTCTGGATAAATGAAGTACAGTGGAACCTCACTATTAAGACCACCCAAGTGACTGGCTAAAATTGGTCTGATTAGTGAGGTGGTCTCCTAAGTGAGATTGACATAGCCTAAACATATGATAAACAGACTGAATTTTGGGTCTTGATAGCGGGGTGGTCTCCTAAGTGAGGTGGTCTTCTAAGTGAGGTGGTCTCCAAAGTGAGGTTGTCTCCTAAGTGAGGTGGTCTCCTAAGTTAGGTGGTCTCCTAAGTGAGGTGGTCATTAGGCGAGGTTCCACTGTATTTAGATTACTGAAACAATGTCTCTATCATGACCAGTACAAATTTAAAATTCTGTTCCCAGGTAATTTTGTGTGGAAGGTGAAGTACATGTATCCGGATTATTGAGGCTCAACTGTGTATGTATGGTATGGTATTGTTGCTTAACGTCCCACTCAAGAATATTTCACTCATATGGAGACGTCACCGTGTGCCGATGAAGGGCTACAAATATTGCCTATGCTCGGCACTGCTGGCCGTAGAGCAGGGAGGGTTCTTTAACGTGCCAACACCTATTGTGACACGGGACGTTGGTTTTAACTGTCTCATCAGAAAGACAGGGATGACCAACGGTGGAGTGGGGCTACGCGGCTCAAACCTGGACATTTCGATTAGCAGTCGAACACTCTAACCAGTCAGCCACAGAGACCCCTCTGTGTATGTAAGTTGGTCAGTGGTCTACCCAGGATGGTTTGGTGTGATGGTGGCAAACACTTGTTTACTTTAGTCAGCTCTGCCAACCAACCACATTTTCTTGGAAGAACGTGTTATGCATCAAAACAATTTTTTAAATGTGCAATAAAAAGAAAAATGTCTAATATCATTTATTAATGCTAACATAATTGTGTTATCATAGTGGTATATAAATAAATCTCTTATTACTATATCAAGATTTCTTTGTTTGTTTTCTTTTGGGGTGGATTTGTTTCTGCGATTCATTTTCCAGGTGTGATTCTCATCAGAGCTGATTTAATCTTATTCAAAAAATTATCTCAAAATCTTCTGTATTCAGTCTGAACTGTCAGAATATGCTCTTTGTGTTAGGCAAATATGCATAATTCACTATTTACTGTATACTGGGTTATTTTGGTCCCATGTAGTTTTCACCCTTATGTAGGCCCTACTTGCAAACAGGTTCACTCCGTTTTAAGTTTGCTCAGTTTCATCCTAATTTCATTCAATTTGTATTGAATCTGCTCTATTTTGAATTCACCCATTGACAGTTTGGGCGAAAGGGGTGAAAATAAAACGGGGGCGAATATTTCCGTGTACAGTACCTTGTTAAAGGACCCTGCTCTTTGGTCCAATGTTCTAAGCATTGGCCAAAAATGGCCGCACTTTGTCAGGGTTCAATGGAGCCTCCGCATGAGTGAAAAAACTTTTGAATGGGACGTTATAATAAAAATAACAAAGACCATAATTGTATTGGTATAGTGATTGCTGTTACCTTATATTATACCTCCTATTAGAATGTGACTATCTGATTGGTTGATATACCTACGATTAGAATATGACAATCTGATTGGTTGATAAACCTCCAATTAGAATGTGACAATCTGATTGGTTGATATATCTCCAATAAGAATGCGACAATTTGATTGGTTGATAAACCTCTAATTAGAATGTGACAATGTGATTGGTTGATATATCTCCGATTAGATTGTGACAATCTGGTTGGTTGATGACTAGACAATACAGATACTTCTTTATACAAGAATTAATAATAACAAGGCTAAGAGATGAACTGATGAGGAAAGAAAAACTTCAGAAGTGAAACAAGATTGAAGATATTTATTGTACAGATTATATACATATGTAACCTGACCAGCAGGTACTATTATCAAAGAAATGTACAAATATTTTATAATGTAAGTTAATCTGTATATAAATGACTAACATGACATGACAGAAATATATAGGTTTATAGTGTCGAAGCGAGAACCTGCAAGGTCCTCGACAAAATAGAGAAAATTGCATAGTTACATCTCATGCACAAATACATACAGGGTGATCCATAAATTCTGTGACCATTTCCTATGTCTACTTATTCTTTATCCTTAGAGTTACAATGTTAATGATATATCATTTTGTTCCTGTATGTT
>JACSZP010016524.1:0-10614 GCA_016161895.1 Pinna nobilis | reverse complement strand
AAAAAAAAAAAAAAAAAAAACCCCCCCCCCCCCCCCCCCCCCCAAAAAAACCATCCTCGTCAGCTACCTTTGTGAATAGTTATACTCTTGGTATGAAACTGCAACCGTGATTATCAATAATCATAAGTGATGAAAAAGAAAACAACACCATATTACAGATTGAAAACAATCGTTTTAATTGTGAACAGATTATTTTCGGACATTTTATTTTCCTATGGGAGACGGAGTCGAATGGTGCCCCTGGTTGATCTGAATGATGTATAACAGGGAAAATATCTGAAAAAGAAACCATCAATGCCAATAATGACACATGCACATGCACATAGAAATACACTTACCACAACGGGTGCCACGCGCGGAGCAGGAGTTGCTGCAGGAGGAGCACCTGAAATCACTCCTCCTTTTGTGAGGTTCGTGTTACTTTATTTTTGGTTTTGTACGTCTTGCTGTGTGAATTACTGTTTATGGTGTTCTCTCTTTATGTTTTGGTTCTTTTCAAATCGAGTGTTGAATTTGGAATGCCCTCTTATTATCTTCAATATACCTATTTTTTATTAAATTTGTAAGTATCGCATCATAGCCATACTTCATTATTATGACTTTGTAGCAGAGTTCCGAGTCTTTTATGGCTCTGTCATTTTCGTTGTTTTAGAGTCGACTTAATTTGTGAAAAAACACGAGATCACAACCGATTTTATGCGAAGCTACATTTCACAGTCATTAAAAAAGGGGGCAATATGCAATCTGCCTATCCTGTGACTTCATACATATATCAGAACTGCTCATGTGGAACAAATCACTTCCAGCGAATCTGGTTATGGGCTGTTAACGGTAATCCGTCAGCACCCGAATCTCACAGAAGTTTATTATTACATTGCGAGTTATCGTTCCTGATATGCCTAGTACATTATACCCATCACTGCTCGTGTCGTCGCACTAGTCGTGACTAGTGTATAGCTCAGGTTTCATAAAAGTCCTATGGTATGGTGAGTCATAAAATGTGTAAAAACTATTCTTCATATTTGTTGAAATCCCTAAAATTTTTTACTTGTGCAAAGAATTGCTGTTTCTAGAGATTACAATGCATAAAAATATTACGGCGCTGGTGCAAGTTTTAAATAATATTATTTGGAATGTTCATATGTATTTTTAGAAAAAAAAATCCAGATTCAAGTTGGCTAATGCAATCATTCTAATAAAGTGCATGCGCTGAGGCAGAGCGTGTATATAATATATATTTGGCAATTCTACCAATGTAAAGTTGTGTATTTTCGCGTGTTTTTAATTTCGAGATTTTTTCTGACCACATCCATCAGCATGTACTTTTCTTACCGATGTTTATATTGCCTTGATCCAGACTTGGTAGTGGATACATGTGATACAGTTAAAGGACTGGTGCACTGGTGGAAATTTGAACAAAGATAACTTCATCGCGAATTTTATTTTAAGTTAACCCCAATGCGCTGTATGTCACAATGCTAGCCGAATTCGCTGTATGTTTACTCGAATTAGCGTACTCTTGTTTTAGAGCTCGATGGGGTTTGACTTATCAGTGCAATCTTAAATTTACGCAGAAGCGAAAACAAAATTTGATTTAGAGATAATTGTGTTTTGTTTCAGAGTTAAGTATGTTATGTATCCCAGTGTTGTGATTGACAATGACTTTGTACACATAATGATTACGTATCAGTCTTCAAATGATTCATGCTTTAATATATAGACGACTGACCAGACTGACTATTACACAGGTACAATCTCAAACATACAATCTCCAAGACTTACGTATTATCTTAGTGATGCACTTGAATTTACCTCTAAAAGTCAGCGCGAAATTCGCTAATATTAAACCTCCGCTAAAATAGTATCATTCTCAGTCTTATTTTCTACTTTTACAAAGCATCAACTTCTACTACCGTGATGTGAAGATTGGGATTCAACTAAGAGATCTGCGAATGTAAATCAATTGATCTAAAAAGTTAAGAATTTCAGTAAATAACCAAAATTTATTTATCATTTTAATGATACCGTAGGAAATTAAACATCACAAAACATTCTTTTCATTGTTCGATAGTCGTTATGCGTTTTTCCATGTTCTTTTTTATGCCTATACCATGCTGGTACCTCCTAAGACATGGAGAAGCAGTAGTTACGATGTGTAGTAAAGAAGTCACAAGGTTTACTTTAGTTCTAGATTTATTTAGATTATACCATGTCGGCCGCCGTGGCCGAGTGGTTAGCGTGTTCGACTTCGAATCGAAGGGTTCGGGGTTCGAATCCACGCAGCGCCACGCTGCGGTTGACCGTCCCTGTCTTTCGGATGAGAAAGTAAAACCGAGGTCTCGTGTCACAGTAGTTGTTGGCATGTTAAAGTACGTTAACCCTCCCTGCTCTACAGCCATAAGAGCTGAGCATAGACAAAATTTGTTGCCCTTCACCGACACACTGTGACGTCTTCATATGAGTGAAATATTCTTGATTGGGACGTTGAACAACAATAATAGAGTATATCATACCTCAGTGAAGTAGTGGACAAACTCGGACTCCTCAACGGTGCCATTATCTGAAGAAGGAAGGGAGTAATAAAAATAAAATGAGTTAATTTTGTTGCTATACAGCGTCCGATACAGATGATAAAAGACGCGTCAATTCCTATGGGGATAGTTTCGGTTAAGGTCTACAAATGATTGTTTCTATCAAGGCATGCTACTGAAGTAAATATTAAAGGGGTCAAACAGTCTTGTTTTAAGTCAGCTTTTCGTAGACTCTCATGGTAACAAGACGATCTAATTTGTCCAATCAACCTGCCATTGTGTCTTATACTGTATGACTGTGATGTAAACTACAAGTTAAATAGTCCTCATTAGGATATAGAATTCACAAGTATAGGGCAATACCTTTAATTGTAGATGCTCACTTCCCCAAGACTTCTGATCCCACCTCTGGTGAATCAAGGGGTCCGTTTTTTACCAACTCGTTATTCTACATTCCTTACATGATTTATAAGACTAATCGCTGTTTGTTACTATTTACCTTTTCATAACACAGAACGAGATTCTATGTCACTTCTTTCGATGGAAGGAAAAAAAATCAATTGAGAAAAATATGTTTTTGTTGCATTCCTTTTAAATTATCCTTTTAAATACCTCAAACAAAATTATTTCAATTACTCAGTGCCCGAAATTACCGATTCACTAATTAAATATCAGTAATAATTACTTTATTTGGTTGATCAGTAGCCAGAATGATACCGGCATCATAGTATGATACTCAAGATTTGAGTACATACTCAATTTCTTTTTACCCGATTAATGTTGTTGTTGTATTGTTGTTTAACGTCCCAGGCATAAGTATTTCACTCATATGGAGACGTCATCATGCCTATGGTTGGCACTTATGAACGTAGAGCAGGGAGGGTTCTTTAACGTGCCAGCACCTACTGTGATACGGGACCTCGATTTTTTACTGTCTCACCCGAAAGACAAGGACAGCTATGACACTTAATTTACTTGTGTTCAACTCAAACTTTAGGAAATGAATTGAGCTGAGTTCCGAAGTTGAGCTTAAGGTTTTCTTTCTTTTCTTTTTATTTCATTTACTGTTTTGTGACTTCGGGCCCAAGAATGGGTAGTATCATCGACATAGAGTGGAGATATAGCAACTTGGAAGTCTTACCATTGGTGTCAATCTTCTGATAATAAAGGTCAAGGTCATTTTCTGTGATGTGGTTATCATGGTTCATGTCGAATTCTAAAAATAAACCTTTGGCAATAACCTGGAGGCTGGGCTGGTTGTGTGCGAATCTGTCGATAAATTCGTGCATGCTTACTTGATGGTCATCTGAAAAATTATTGATGTTTTCTTAAGGAATTAATATAATTGGAAGCGTATTATATAATATAACATAACTTGACTTGAAATCGGACTTGACACTCATTTTCATTCTATATAGTGTCGAACCCAACTGTGACATAACACTTTAGTTTTAATAGTCGGAAAAGGGGGCGTCCCTCTGCAGCGCGGCGTTGATTCGAACTCAAAATATTTCGATCAGAGGGCGAAAACGCTCACCAATTACCCACGTGGTTTATTAAGCGTAAACTACCCTAAGTTATGTTATAACATAGGTACAATTTAACTTCAGTCTTATTCACTCCACTTAGTAATAAACAAGAAGACATAATTCATAAATGAACTGATTAGTTTAATCACTTAATACATTAATTTTTGAATAACCGCTGATTAATTCATCTGCATAGCAACACTTATATTGTTCAGATCTTGTTGTGGTGATGATGCACCTACATATTCTAAATACTGTGGTTCTTCATCAAATATTTCTTCAAATATCTTCAAGTCAATATCTTCAGTTGCATTTGACTTAGTGTCGAAATTCAAATAAAAGTTTTCAGATTTGTTTGTTATCTAAAAGTAGATCATGTCAAACACTTGGAGACTGATATACATTTGGAAATTGATACATAGTTACAATTTATTTACCATGTCATGTTATGTCACCCATATACCATGTCATGTTTTGGGACTTTCATATATCACTCGGTACTTCTTCAAGTGTACTTATAAATATATTCCTGGCGAAAGGGGGGGAAAATGAATCATGTCTGATTTCAGAATGAACTACCAAAATGGCATGAACGAATAAAAAAGTAAATAAATATGACATGATTGTCTTTACATACGATTCTGATCGTAATCATCTAAGATTTGATGCATGTCACTCGCTGTGAATTTGTGGTCGCCGTTTGTATCTACTCTGGGCCATAACTTGACAATTTCCTGTCGCACCACTGCTTTGAATTTATCCAGAGTCGCTTGAGCGTCTGGCGGTGGCGTTGTGCTGAAAATGAAACATTTTAAATCATTTCTGGCTCGTTCGTCCCCCTGATAATACTAATGGATGTAATCTTAGTTTTGAAGTTTAATGTTATCAAATGTGATTTATGGTCAAACAAAATAGCTTCAGTATTCAACTTAAATCAATATAGTTGCAAATTTAGCGATATTGTTTTATGGATCTCGTTATAATAGTTATTTTTGTAGGTCATTGTTGATCCATAAAAAACCTATATTTATGGTAGTAGAGTTATGTCAGTTTATTCTGCGCCTTTTGACTTTAACTCCTCTTTCAAAGAAAATCTGGATATATCAGAATGCCATCAGGGCCAAGGACCGTGAAGCCATACTCAGACGATATTTATCTTAAAGCGGTTTTTAAGAACAAAGTTTGTCTGAGAACCTTCCATGTTCTTGATCGGAGGGGTTTTTTCACAATAAAAGTATTGTGGGTACGCAGAAAACAAACCTGTGATGTTGGGCTGTCGACAGCGCGAACAAGGAAACTAGAACTAGGAACAGCATTGTTGAACTTCAACCTGCAAAAGAAGAACCGCATAAAATACTGTATGTTTCTTAATCTAACTCTTTTCTTATCATTCGATTCAGTTTCAATGACCTTGCACCAATAGCTCCCGTAGAAATTTATCACAAGATATCATTTAAGTATAAGACCATGTTGTCATGTCGCCAGAGAGTAAAGATAGAACAGAAGCTCGGAAAGAAATGGAGCCGCTGACATACAAACAGTCAGATATGCAGAAGTGTATACACTTGCTCACACTTGAGATAGTATTATTCCCTTCTATGAGGATTGAAACATTTTTTTTCAAACTAATTTGAAATGCTATTGAATTTTTATACATGCTGATTTATTTCATCCTGCCCCGAAGGAGACGGACCGACTGTTAAGCATGAAGAACCAAAGCTATTTTTACGGTAACAATATGATGAGAGGCAATAGTTTATATCACTGACACGTTTGAATTCGTTGTCAGATATCTCATCGTCGATTTTGTTAGGTGTGTGTGTGTGTGTGTGTGTGTGTGTGTGTGTGTGTGATTTTATTTATTTTCGAGAATCCAAAACGAATTTCAATCATTTTAATCTGCTTTAAAGTTATCACCTAAATGATACAAAAAAAAATCAGATCGTTAATACAGCCGACCCCCATTAATCCGATCGGACGCCAAAAACTCCGAAGGCTTCACCATCCGGACGAATTAACAGAGAACAAACAAATTACATTGGTCATTATAATAGGTACGTTATTGTTTTCCGGCCGCTTCCTTTCTTTATAACAAAGGTGTCCGGTTAATGAGGCTCCACTGTACTTTGTTTTAAAGGCGATGTGAGCGCCTCAGTAAAGTGTCGTTACTGATAATTTCCACTGTTGGGATCTCAACTTATCGCCGGATCTAACCATATGCAAAGGTTCAAATCGTGACGTTACAATTTCGCAATACCACACCTACATTAAAATTCTTCTCTTTTTCATTTGCTACTCACGATAACACGAGTACTTGTTGAAATGACTTGAATAATGACATAAGTGATTCAAAAAAAAAAACAGAAGTTATTTTAGATGTAATACTAATCAGTTATATTTTATTGTATTGTATTGTTGTTTAACGTCCTACTAAAAATATTTCACTCATATGGAGACGTCACCGTGTGCCTAAGAAGGCTACAAATTTTGCCTATGCTCAGCACTGCTGGCCCTAGAGCCTGGGGTAACGTGCCAACACCTACTGTGACACGAGACCTCGGTTCTTACTCTCTCATTCGAAAGACAGGGACGGCCAACCGCGGAGTGGCGCTGCAAGGATTCGAACCGCGGACCCTTCGAACACGCTAACCACTCGGCCACGGAGGCCCCAGTCACTTTAACAGTGCTTTTCCAGTGGTTATTTGTCCGTAAAACAGGTTAATATTTGCCTAGTAAATGTAAATTTTAGATAATATACACGAAACAAACAGGTCATCTGTTTTACACAAACCTCCTAAGATTTAATGTGTAAATGTTTCCAGAACTGTAAATTGATTGGATCAAACCTTATGCTTACAACGAACTCAGAAATACTGAATTCTATGCCGAGGACTTTAAGATTTAAGAAAACAATATGGTAGATACTAAATAGTAATTTCACCATGATATGGCGAGATAAATGAGCTACAATAAAAACAAAGAGGCTCAATGGAACAAAATTCATATTTTTGATACCTATTTAAGGCCAATTAACGTATCAAAGTTTTCATTTGTTGTACACTAATCAATATTTTCAGAACTTCTACACTCGTGCCACTGTGGATTTGTGCTATTATTAGCAATGATAGTGCATCTGATAAACGTTGAGTTGAAATACTTTGGTCCGTATTTTTTGCAATACCAACCTTTTTAACTGACCATCGTGTGTTATACAATTTCAAATACATTTCTGTTATAGAAAAACTCAAGAGTATATTCATTTTACAATATAATATCTATCTTTAACATATTTCAGTTTCTCACTAAAGTTCTCAAAAGAAACCCTCTGTACTCACCGATTTTTGATTTCAAAGTAAAGTATCGAGTACTTGACTGTTAATCATTGAATTACTGAGTCATCTGGGCTGATTTTGATAACCTGTTTTGACCTATCACAGACAGTTATAGTTCCTGCACTCCTTATCAATGTCGTTACTTCCATATCTCTCTCAAATTGCTTATGTGCATTACTTGACGTATAAGCAAAATTCACTTCTAATATGTTTAACATACGTACAGTCAGTGACAGAATATTTTCATGGTCATCCTTATTGTGACCTTGTCAAATGTCCCAATCGAAAACCTTTCACCTTTATGGGGGAATGATCGAATACTTATAAAAGGCTACACAGTTTTGCCTATGAACGATTGAGCACTAAAGATTTTCAACGTACCGACACCTAAAGAAACACGAATTCTCGAGTATTTTCCTATCTCGTTCGAAGGACATACGTCAAGAACAGCTACATATCGTAGGGTATCGAACCCAGGACCTCTGGGTTCAAAGGAACTTTGACTTCCCGACATTAATGTTATTTTGTGTCGTCCTTGTCTTCGATGAAAAACCAGCATTTCGTGCCACAATGGGGGTAAGCACAATAACGACAACTGGAGGGGCCGCCGTGGCCTTGTGGTCAGCATGTTCGACCTCTGATCGTGAGGTGCAGGGTTCGAACCCGAGCCACGCTGCGGTTGACTGTTCCTGTCTTTCGGATAAGACGGTTAACTCCGATGTCCTGTGTCGCAGTAGGTGTTTGCACCATAAGAATCCTCTCTGCTCCACGGTCATATGTACCGAGTATAGGCCAAAAGTGTGGAGAAAAAAGACACGATGTTAATCAGTACAGAATACGGATGTTCTATTTGAACGACCATAAGCTATAGATCAGTATCTTTAAGCAGGTCATGTGACATAAACACGTGTTTTGGGCGTGCCATGATTTGTAACCTTGGAATTCATTCCGTGATAGATACACAAACGTAAACCTCTGAGTCACAAATTAATGATCACAAGGATGATAGATATTGTAAGTCATGTCAAAATTTAGGAAATTGTTTACGGTCTGTATAATCATCCTGTTTGCGTTTACAACTTTCCCCTTAATGAAATGTTGTAAAGAATAAAATTGCAGAAAATCCAAGGGATGTTCAAAAATCCAAGTTCTGATAACAATGACAAGTTGAGGATTTATAACGATCACAACGTGGAAACAATTACGAATCGCTAATGGGATAGGACCAGGTGTCCGAAAGGAGTCAGCGCCCCCTGTTGTCATGCTACACAAGTCGACCACTTACTTGTTAAGTATTCCATGTAGTTGAATCTTCTTTACAGTTCACTATGACGATGAATCGCCTATTTATTCCATTTGAATTTTGTTTAGGATTAACAACATTTGGGTTCGAATCCTCGCAAAATATATATTTTCAATTCAGATAATGTAGAGTGGGGAGCAGGACCATATTAATTATCTAAATGTATAGGAAAAGGTAACGCACAGTGGTCGATCCATAATTCCTATAAGCATTACAAAATAAAAATACCAGAGGTGGGATCAGGTGTCTAGGAGGAGTAAGCATCCCCTTGTCGATCGGTCACACCCGCCGTGAGCCAGGTAAACGGAGTAATCCTAAAGCAAAGTCTGTACCTTAAGAACGGTCAAACAACAGGTAAGAAACACCTCAGACATAATTGGACCCAATGATAGGCTGTATCGGAAGACCAGAAAATTAAACAACCCGTTTAATTTACGAAATGTTGAGCGTGTTCGAGCCTCGCTGGTACCTAAACTGAGATTGTGAAAAAGTTTGCCAGTATACTTGCGGTTGGCCGATGGTCTCCTCCCAGGGACATTTGGAAACGGGCTCTCTCCCCCCTCCATAAAAGTGGCCGCCACAAATTGACTGAAAGATTGTCGAGTGGGTCATTAAAAAAAAGAAAAAACAAAAAACAAAAAACAAAAACAAAAACAAAAACAAAAAACAACCGAAAAACGAAATGGTAACTTGAATCGAGACTGTTGAAATCCTTGTAACGATTTTTGTTATTGTAACTAGCCCGCTACTATGTACGAAGAAGACATTAAAGACAGTCGAGTTCACTGGGAGATATCGAATCGACAAAAGATTGAAATTGGTTTTTGTCAATAGATAAAGTAACGTCGATTCTTGCTACTTATACATTGAGATTTTAAAAAGAGTTTCAAAATTGATTTTACTTCCTCCTACGAACAACATTATTCATTACTTGGCAGGCGCATTAAGAGATAGTCTTTCGAATTTAACATTTTCAAATTCATACTGTTATTTATCACCTATATGGAGACGTGTGTCGGTGAAGGGCAAACAATCTGGCCTATGCTCGGAACGCACCGCCGTAGAATAGGATTCTTTCATGTACCGACGCCTACTGTCAAACGGGACCTCGGTTTTTACTGCCTCATTTGAAAGGTAGGGAGAGTCAACAGCAGCGTGACTTGGACTTGAGCCCCGGACCACACGAACAGAAGTAGAGCATACTTACAAGTAGGTCATGGCGACCCCGAAAGGTATCATTAAAAAGGTAACTCTTGAATGATGAAATAACAAAACCGAACAAATCCGCTGTGAATTGGCTGTCAAATTCAAGTAGAATAAAGGAGTTATAAAATAATGTTGCCGACGTAAAGTTGACGGCCACTAACGAATACATTAATCATCATTTGATTTCTACTTACATTGTACCGATAATTACAAACGCGGTCGTAAAATGTCTCGAAACTTTTCGTAGTTTTTTATATCCTCATAACATCTACTTCTTTGTTAACAGTTTTCTCTCTATACACAAAAACATCCATATATAAAACTTGACTTGTCCATGGGACCATCCAATTACATGATCTTACCACTGGAATCACAAATTGAATATTCGATCCATC
The DNA here is from genome assembly GCA_016161895.1 of Pinna nobilis. Taxonomy (NCBI): domain Eukaryota; kingdom Metazoa; phylum Mollusca; class Bivalvia; order Pterioida; family Pinnidae; genus Pinna; species Pinna nobilis. The sequence goes on along the minus strand of JACSZP010016524.1, from coordinate 318 downwards.
TGGATCCAAATTGGCTTTTGAGTCAAACAAATGGATATATAAAACTTGGTCCTTAAGGAAACGTTTAAAACCTCATTTGATGTTAGCAACGAAACATAAAGCTTGTTTTTATGGTTGAATTGGCATTGAACTTCCCACTCATTTCACTTACATCGAGGTCACTAAATGCGGGCGAAGAGCTACAAATTTGACCCCTGCTTGACACTTGCGGACATTGAACAATGGAATAATAATAATGATAAGAAGAAGAAGAAGACACAAGTAGTAATAGGCGGCTCGATAACTCGCCATTTGAATTGGCGCGCAAAATGGCTCGCT
>JACSZP010016517.1:0-11742 GCA_016161895.1 Pinna nobilis | reverse complement strand
CCTTTCTGTTACTTATTCACTACTAGCTGTAGATGCTGTTATGAGGTAATAAGTAAGAGGTCCTAGAGTAAGAGATTCTGGTAGGGCCTTTACTATTACTATGACAGACTGATAATTTCTCCTTTCTGTTACTTATTCACTACTAGCTGTTGATGCTGTTACAAGGCCATCAGTGAGAGATCCTGGTATGGCCTTTACTATTACTATGACAGACTGCTAGTTTCCCCTTTTTGTTACTTATTCACTACTAGCTGTAGATGCTGTTATGAGGTCATTAGTAAGAGGTCCTGCAAGGGCATTTAGTTTCTTTCCTCTCTGCTTGGCCCTAATTCCCCAATTCATTGTGTCACAAATATTTAATATACAAAATTAAATATAGAAAATATGTCTTGAAAAACAAGGGACATGGAAAAAGTACTATAGACAGTTTGATGTAACTGAGAAAAATGACATTTCAAGAATTGTAAAAGTATGGATGACAAATGAACAACAGAGAAAATGTGAAAATTATCTTTAAAATATTTCATTTTCAGAGAGAATTGTGATGCATCTTTATGTCAAAATTCAGAGCTTTAAAAACACTGGATGAAAGATCAGTATGCATAACATTTGAAACAGGGACATCTTGAACATCATTGAATATATATAAAAATATGAATTTAAATCAGTTATACAGTAAATTTTAAGTATTTGACAGCCTGATAGGTAGTTTGCATAAATGGCTGAAAAGGTGGGTATTTAAGATTTTCTGATGAAGAAATATCTATCATTAGTTACTATTCACAGCATCTCTATACCAGTTGAGAGCTCAAAAATCATTTTGAAAGTATGAAATCTAGAGATTACTCGGGTCCAATTTGGTCTGCCTGAATGGACAAGGTGCTAAGTGAGAAGAAAACTTCTATTATTATTTTTTCTTTTTTAGAGGGACGGGATGGGATTGATTACAATAAAGATGAGCAAAGAAAGAAGCAAAATAATAAATGTCCACGGGTAGAAATAAGGAATTAAATTCCACTGGCCCAAAAGAGCCAGTTCAGGTTAGATACTGCTGGACCTTCTAAATTGGTGCAAGCCCCAAGCCTTAGTGGCGAGCACTGCAGGCATGAAGCGTCTGGGGGATTTTTATTTCTATATTTAGATATAAAATCATGCATTCTGGTGCATTTTTAGAAAAGACAAAAAAAGCAAAATTATAATTGTAAATTTTGTGATTTGAGGGAAAGATTTATATGAAAAAAAGTATGACTCGGCTACAAATATGTGGCATCTGATTACATTCCTGTATAAATTGCCTGTGTGGAGATCACATAAAGCAAGATCTACATGATAAGCTTAATTTAAGAATTACGAGTACCGAAAATCAATAAGCCTGACAGATCACAAACAAGCAATATCAACTAGCCCGTCTAGTGTAAAACAATTAGCCTCGGGCCGACAGGTCTCTTCTTACTGCTATCCCGGAATGTCTGGTCCATGCGAGTCAAAAAGCACATATAAAATAAAAGCAAGAGAACATGACGCAAAGATATATCAAATGGAACAATGAAATATATGTCACACACACATAGACACATACACACAAAAGACACACATAAATATGCACTGGCACACAGTAACATACAAACACATACAAAACCAAAGAGACATAAATAAGCAAAAAGCAGACATACATACAAATACAACAGACATACATAAACAAACAAAGACGCATACACATATCTACCAATACACACAGCTATGCACATGTATATGACGACAAAAGAAACTTTTTCAAAATATTTCATTAAAGTTAATTAACACAACGAAGGACAATGTCAGAGAGAAGTCAGTATCTTTGTTACCAGGTATCTTTTTATTTGCTTTTAACACTGATGCTAGGGCATTGACCATCTGGAGGCATTTTGACACACTTTCAAATAATTCTCCCACTCAAAATCAAAGTCATAAAGGTCATGTCTGATTTGTAAGACAAATACAACACACAAAAGACTTCACATTCATAAAACAAATACAATTCACATACTTAGACTTCATATTCATAAGACAAATACCATTCAGATAAGACTTCACATTCACAAGACAAATACAATTCACATAAGACTTCATATCCATAAAACAAATACAATACACGTAAGACTCCACATTCACAAGACAAATAAAATTCATATAATACTTCATATTCACAAGACAAATACAATTCACATACAACTTCACATTCACAAGACAAATACAATTCTCATAAGACTTCACATTCACAAGAAAAATACAATTCACATAAGACTTCATATTCACAAGACAAATACAATTCACATAAGACTTCACATTCACAAGACAAATACAATTTATATAGGACTTCATATTCACAAGACAAATACAATTCACATACGATTTCACATTCATAAAACAAATATAATTCACATACGACTTCATATTCATAAAACAAATATAATTCACATAAGACTTCACATTCATAAAACAAATACAATTCACATACTTAGACTTCATATTCATAAGACAAATACCATTCAGATAAGACTTCACATTCACAAGACAAATACAATTCACATAAGACTTCATATTCATAAAACAAATACAATTCGCATAAGACTTCACATTCACAAGACAAATACAATTTATATAGGACTTCATATTCACAAGACAAATACAATTCACATAAGACTTCACATTCACAAGAAAAATACAATTCACATAAGACTTCACATTCCAAGACAAATACAATTCACATAAGACTTCACATTCACAAGACAAATACAATTCACACAGGACTGCACATTCATAAGACAAATACAATTCATATAGGACTTCACATTCACAAGACAAATACAATTCATATAGGACTTCACATTCACAAGACAAATACAATTCACATAAGACTTCACATCCACAAGAAAAATACAATTCACATAAGACTTCACATTCACAAGACAAATACAACTCACATAAGACTTCACATTCACACGAAAAATAGAATTCATATAGGACTTCACATTCACAAGACAAATACAATTCACAAAAGACTTCGCATTCATAAGACAAATACAATTCATTCAGGACTTCACATTCACAAGACAAATACAATTCATATAGGACTTCATATTCATAAGACAAATACAATTCATATAAGACTTCACATTCACAAGACAAATACAATTCACATAGGACTTCACATTCACAAGACACAAATATTGTAAAAACAAGTTTGAATAGCACTATATCAAACATTGTAGTTTAAAAACATAAATAAAAACATGTCAAACATGATGTAAACAAGACTAAATCTAGCACTAGTCTAATCTACTGGTATGTACATAATAATACAGTAAAGGAAAAATGGTCAAACATATGTACAGGTTCATGTAATGACAAGGTGATTGATACTTCCAGTCATAGCTGACCACATGGCTTTTATCTTAAGACCATTTCACTTTCACTTTTATAATAATTTCTCACTTTTGCCAGAGGGAATTGGCAAGAAATGCCATACTATACTAGAAAAAGGGACAACTTTTTATACACCTGGCTGATGAGTTTGTCCTTCTTCACTTGCTTTTTGTGTAATGTATTTCCTTAATACTAGTATACGTAAAAATTTACATCTTAAAATATGACCAGATCAAGCCTTTAGAATCTAAACTCAATTACAGGCGGATGGTTCATCTGCTCCGATACTAGTCCATGTATGTAACTGTTGTTGTAGGGATTGCGCTTGTCTCTGGAGAGTATAATTCTTATTCACTCTCTGTACAGAACTACCAGAACCTTAGTCCTGGCTGATGGGGGACTTCAGACAATTACCCATTAAGAGTCACATGTGGTAACCATCCAGAGTCCTTGATACATATTTAAAGTCACTTATGGTACCAATTTAGAATCATTGGTACCCATTTAGAGTCACTGGTCCATGGATATACCTGTTGTTGTAAGGGTTATCCCGAGCAGCTTGTCTCCTATAAGTACTCCTATTCACACTTTGTACAGAATCCTGGGCATATGGCTGCCAATGAAAGTTACTGTTGACATTGTTGTTAATATTATGGTTGTTGTTGGTGGTATACCACATGTTGTTGATATAGTTATTGTTAAAGTTACTTTCTCCCTGTACTGTGTGGCTGTTATCATTGTAGTAGGCTGCAGAATACTGATTCTGAGGTTGAGTGAAGTTATGGCAATAATTGTATGAATAATCAGTCTTTCTTACTGGACCACCATATCTATATTCCATATCTGATCTGACCTGTTGATGCAGTATGTCTCCTACTGGCATAGCACACCTCTTAGGGAGGGCAGGGTTTAAAATTCCATCCCCAACTCTTTTGAGATTTAAATTGTTCATGGGCATACTCTGTTTCATGACATTTCTGTTCACATCTATATTGCAGTTCACTTCATTGTCATTAGTTTTACATTTCATAATATTCCTTGAGCGTCCTGGTGTTCTAGTCTTCCAGGCCTCAGCTATGTGGGTAAGCAACAGATTTGTAATTCTACGATGTGCAGTCATGTCCCAATGAATTCCATCTCCAGCCCTCCGGTGAAGCTGATTTCTCAAGTAGTAATGCAGGTCTAATAGGTCAAATCCATTTTCAACAACAATTTGTCTAGCATAGAAATTGGCCTCCAGAATATCCAGTCGCAATGTGTTGTTCATAAACTCAATCTCAGGTACCAAGAATCCTCCTCTTGCATTTTTGGCAATTGGCAGAGTGGCATTCCAAATAATCATTGTATCTGTAGAAAGTACCTCCTTAAACCTCTCAAACAATTTCTGCAAGTTTGTTTTGTATTCATCTATTCCTTTGGTACCATATCTGTGATAATGATGAATTGAAGTTGTATGAAGTAAAATAATAAAAATACGAAAGCATGCACATTGTCCTCAATATTTTGTTTTCATGTAAGTCTAGTACGGTGTATGTGGGAATCTCTATTGCATACAACAAAAGACTCTTCAGCCATCAGTCACCCGAGTATCAGGTCACACATTTCAACAAGAGATCCTAGAAGGATCTTGACACCCACCATCATTGGATCTTTGACAGACCTATGACAGACTGTTCTTTTACCCTCTTACTCAAGGTTCTCTATATACCTCCAGTTAATGGACCCTCTGCTTGAAGATCCCTTCAATACTTTCACAGAAATGTGATAATGGAATTCACTTTATAAAATCCGAGTTCCCCCTTTGGAGCCCCAATTTTGTTTAGATTAGTTCCAAATTGTAGCATGCAAAACAAAACCCAAAGGGAAACCTCCATCCAAAATTTGAAGAAGATCCCCTCAGCATTTTCTCAGAAATAGCGATAATGAAATTTACTTTCTGAAACATGTCCCCCTAAGGGGCCCCAATTTATTTCTGACCAGTTACAAAATGTGGTATGCAAAACTAGTACCTAAAGAGTACGTCCATGCAAAATTTGATGAAGATCCATTCCTTACTTTCTCAGAAAGCAATAATAAGATTGACTTTTTCAACACTAGTGAACACTAGTTCCCCCTTTGGGACCCAAAGTCTGGATAATTTCCAAAATGTGGCACGCAAAACTAGACCCCAAAGGAAACTATCATGCAAATTTTGATGAAAATCCCTTCATTATTTTCTCAGAAATAGCAATAACAATACTGACTTTTTAAAACCTGAGTTTTTAATCAGTTCCAAATTATGGCATGCAAAACTAAACTCCAAAGGAAACCTCCATATAAATGTTGATGAGGTTCTCTTCATTACATTCTCAGATATAGCCATAACAAATATTGACATTTTAGAATCTTGATTTCCCCCTTTGGGGCCTAATTCTTTTTGGATCAATTCCAAAATGGGGCATACAAAACTAGATCCAAAGGTGAACCTCTATACAAATTTTGATGAAGATCCCTACATTATTTTATCAGAAATACTGATATCAAGATTGATTTTTAACACGAAATTTTCGAAGGATCTTGACGTCCACCATCATTAGATCTTTAATTGACCTATGACAGACTGTTCTTTACCCTTCTAACTCTTTGATCTCTATATGCCTTCAATAAAATAAAATACAAATATAAAGAATCCTCCCTGCTCAACGGCTATAAGTGCCAAGCATAGGCAAATTTGTTGCCCTTCATTGGCATACGGTGACATCTCCACGTAAGTGAAAAATTCTTGAGTAGCACATTATTTAAACAAAAAAGAACAATGGAGAACATCCATACAAGGTGGAAGACACCTTCAGTACTTTCTTAGAATAGAGTCTAGAGATAACATTATTCCTTTTTGAAATGAAGAAGAAACAATCATTTAACTTAAATTGAACTTTTCAAATTTCATTTCTTTCTGTGACCTTGACAGCATGACTCAATGTAGTGGAAGACATCATTGCCTTTAAGTCTGGCAACTATAAATTGAAAATTCAATAGGTTCTGAGAAATTGGCTAAATATTATTCTAATTTCTCTGTGATTTTTACCTTCAAACTCTCCTTGATTGTAAAACTCAGCACTGTTCACAAATACATGTATTTAACTTCACTACATAATGAAAACTCAAGTTTCCAAGATATCCGACTTTAATTGAACTCTTATTTTTCAATTCTCCCTTTTTTCATATCAGTCCAAAAAGGTGTCATGCAAAACTAAACTGCATGAGGTACCTTAGTGTAAAGTTTAAGAAAGATCCTTTTAGTACTTTTTGAGAAATAATGAGATAGGAATGGTAAAGGGCTGATGTCTGACAAAGGACAATGGATGAAACGATCTGATAAAGCCCACTATCAGTACAATCAGTATGCTGATACCAATTTTCAGTGGTTATCCATAAGGTTCTAAATGATTGACATATATCAATCAAACTTTTACCTGCTGATGTCCCAAAGACAAGAATTCATGATGACTATATCTGGCTTTGGATCTTGTGAGAGATCTGAAAGTATAGACTCCACATATGTGTTGTAGCAGCGGGTGACAAAATAGAATCTGACTAAATGATAGTCAGACTGGTACTGCCGGACTTCCCTGTAACTCGTTCCATTGTTCATCTTCCCTTTCTTCCCTCCTTCAATTAATTCATCATTCTCAAAGCAGTGCTCTCCCTAAAACAAGGATATATTGTACATTTAAGATGCCATATTCTGACACAGTTCACCATAATTTCTTTCCATTTCTCTTTGCAGCTTTCATTAAGATGAATAACAACAGTAAAATGTCTCAAAAGGTATTTTCCAATGACACCTTAGTTGGTGAATGAACATGAAGCAAGTTCCAACTCAAAATGATACTTTTGCAAAGATTGTTACAAAACTTGACATAAGAACCAAGGCAATCAGTATTATAAAACTGATGTGTGCTCCAGAGTCAGAGTTTGACCAACAGATTAGCAAAAATGTTATCTTCTTCTATGAGGGGTAACACTTGTATTAAGTAAAATCTAGGTCACACAATACTGGGAGGAGATATTGGCAAAAAGAGCTTTCATGTCAGAATTTGAGAATAACTTTATCTTTTAAATTGAATCAAGTTCAGTAAACACCTGTGTGTCAGGAGTAACATTATTTCTGTGAATTATGATTTAGGCCGATAAATACTTGAAATATGGGCATAGTTAGCTTTCATGTCCAAATACGAGAATGATATTGACCTTTGATCTCAGGTCAAGGTTTGTGCATACCAATATGTAAGCAGTGTTTTTCTTACTCATATTTTACAGGGGCCTGTACCTTTTCAATTGGGAAAATTTCTCGGCATTTTCACAAATTGGGAATTTCTTCAAAAATAAAAAAAATTACAACAATCTGTCTAATTTCAGTTTGAATTCAAGATTTGTTGACTGTATTTCAAATTAATGTGGAATTTTTCTTTTCTTCTGCCCCTTGAAAATGTCTACCAAGGATATTTTCAAGGTATATTTCTACAACTTTTTATTAACCTTTTGTGTTTAATTTATTTATATTTCCGATTGGGAAAATATGAACAGAAATTTGGAAAAATACAGCATATTTTCAGGAGGGGAAGGGGCCAAATTTCGGCCCGAAATTGACCAAGAAAAATCACAGGTAAGGAATAATATTTGTGTGAATTACAATCCATGTCACTCAATACTGGAAGGTGATATGATAAACACAAGATTTCAAGTCAAATATGCAGAATGACTTGACCTTTGTTCAAAGTCAGTTAACATTTGTGTGACTGGTCAAATTTTGAGAATAAACTTGACTTCTAAACTGGTCATTGATGCATAAAATATAGGTCACAGCCAGCATCCGTAACATTGATGTAACTCCTCATCCTAAGGTGCACCTATGCACCAACATTCATCCATGCAACACTTACTATATGCAAGATACTGACCATACCCTAACTTCTAAACCTAGCTGGTCATTCATGCCTAAAATACAGGAAACAGTCAGGATCCGTACCATAAATGTAACTCCTCATCCCAAGATGCACCTATGCACCAACTTTCATCCATGTGGCGTTTATACTTTGAGAGAAACTGATCTTACCAATATTTCTTAACCAGAAACTGACAGCAATGCAGTCATGGACGCTGACGCTGGGGGTATAGCATAAGCTCACCACTGAATGACGAGTAAGGCTCAATGTGGAAATGTTGATGAGTGAACCAGCAATTGAAGCAAGAACAAAGTTGCATTCTTATGAAATATCTTCCCTCTAAGGGATAATGCATTATGGAAAGAACACACATTTTTTTCCCTTTTTGTTTTTGTTTATGAGACTGAGTTTTTCCAATAATGTCAAGTTTGCAAAAGGAATGTGCAAAAACAAATGAAACACATGCATAAAACTTTACTTTGGAAGATTCTTATGAGTATTTAAAGTGTAATAGAAAAAATTAACCTACTAGCTTTAAGTAATTTTTTGTTCCACTTCAGACAATTCAATTTGTTATTCAGAAATATTTAACTCAGTTACCATGTGGGAAATTGCTGGGGATATTAATAACTAGATTGTTACAACTAATAATTTGTTAAATCCAGATTCATGTATATGACGTCTACAGCCCCGATGGCCATAGTGGCCGGAGACATAGCATCACACCTTACCTTGGCTCTCAGCTGGTTATCAGACAGGTATCTGTTTCTCTGCAGCAGCAGCACAAGGTCTTTGTAAATTGCCCTCTGAACTGTTGAAGTAAATTAAAATATTGGTCAATGACTTGTACAATCAAAATACAGCAGATAATATACAGATGTTAAATTGATATGCAAATTCTTACAAACATTCATCACTTACTTTCAGTAAGATTTTCAAGGAGGTTTGAAGACCTATCTCCTGCTCAGACCTTCAGTGGCAAAGTTTTATATAGATAAAGTTCTCAGCGTACAACACTGAAGGCCAAGGTTAAGATTTTGGGGAATAACAGACGGATATTAAACACATATTCATTCTAAAATCTCCAGTTACAAGAGCGTATAAAATATAAAAATAAATTTGACTCACAGAAATCTTTGTCTTGACAGTTAAAAAAATGTTACAGACAAAACCCCAAGAGGCACCTTCAAACGAGGTCAAATTTGTAGGTCCTCACCAGCATACCATAAAGTCTCCATATAAATTAAATAGAGATTACACAACAAGTTGGGATTGATTATCATGTTTATCCAACTCCAGTTAGTTAATTTTCAAAGTTTCAAAGCGCGAGCTTTAGCGAGCATTTTGAGACTTTGAAAATTAACAAACGAGAGCAGGATAAACATGATAATCGATCCAAATGAGTTGTGTAATTTGTTTCTACCATAACACTAGATTATTTTGCAAATCAAAGTATTTAAAATGTCAAAAAGAATTTTTCTTCAATTCCAGCCATAATGTAAGCCTACTCAATGTATTGTGCCGTCAGATATAATGACGTCAATTGATGGCGTCTTAGTTGAATTTCCTGACGTATCAGCCAATCAAAACCCTCGGAGGACATTAACCACGTGTGGTTAATCGATATATTTAATCAACTACAGCCTTGATTATATAAGTGTTTTATAATGGTTAAACTACACGTGTTATGGTAGAAAGATTCTTAATTGGGACATTAAACTGCATTTACATGTAATACAACAACTTACTGGAGTCACCAATGATAACAATGAACTTGTTCTGCAATAGATCCTCTAAATCTTGTTGCAGGAAAATATCAGACATCTTCTCCATTTTCATTCAAGCCTGAAAAGAAATACATGTAGTAATTAATTAATCTACATGTATCTTCTGAAGTCTACAGTTTCAAATATCTAATTGATGGGATGTATCATGACTGGTCCTATATCAATCTATTCATAGCCAATATCATATATAAAGTAAAGACTGCATCTGAAAAACATCCTTTCCCAGAGGAATAAGTTATCTTTCTATAAAGAAGATTGTAATGTAGCAGGACTAGTTGGTACATGGGATGATGTGAGTTGGTGCAGGTAATAGATAACTTGTCATGAGGTATCAGATATGTTTGATAGCCTATTATTGGTTATGTCTCATGTTCAAAATTTGGATTTCCAAAAAAAAAATAAAAAATTGTCTTGTTAAGAGACACAAGTGTAGAGGATGATAGAAGTTCAAAGTTCAGTATGGTTAGTTTTGAAGACATAACCAGCACTTGTACCAACAAGCTGAAAAGTCCATACACTGAGTTATACATGTAATGAAAATTGTCTACATCCTTGAAAAGAGCATAACAGCAAAATTATTCAAACTATAGATGTGTCAGTATGTCACAAGTGCCCCGGCCGGCAGCAATAACAAATACACAATGATACTGCCTTACACATAAAACATACAAGTCCATTGTGTCATTTTCAAATCATTAAAAATTATGGATGTCATTAGTTGTTGTTGTTGTTGTTGCATTGTTGTTTAACGTCCCACTCAAGAATATTTCACTCATATGGAGACGTCACCGTGTGCCGGTGAAGGGCGACAAATTTCGCCTGTGCTTGGCACTGCTGGCTGTAGAGCAGGGAGGGTTCTTAAACGTGCCAACACCTACTGTGACACGAGACCTCGGTTTCTACTGTCTCATCTGAAAGACAGGATTGCCCAACCGCGGAGTGGCGCTGCGGGAATTGAACCCCGGACCCCTCGGCTCGAAGTTGAACACGCTAACCAGTAATCATCAGTCTTTCCTCATTTGTAGTTACAATGTATCATCATTTTGGTTAACAACAAATTATTGAGACACAATACACCGCTTTAGGAAGTAGGGCCAGGTTGCGGGGCCTGGACAGAAATTTCAAAATTGTTGACTCTGACAGTCAATCCCCTATTATTACAGTCCACCCCAAAATTATTGGTTTGATCCCCCTCTTAAATATATAACAAGTCTTTAAAATTGTTCTAACTCAACTCATAATGAAATATTAAAACTTATTCATAGGTTCCTATAGATGACATGTAAGTCAATCATTTCTTTATACTTTAAATTGCATCACATTGTAAAATATTTAGTTAAACAAATCAAAGTTGGTAATGTCCAAAATTTTCCAGCTCGCTTCGCTCGCCAAATTTGTTGACCAATTTATTTCATATCTTTAATAACATGTATAATTTTAGTAAATATCTTTAAAAAAAAATTGAAAATTTTGGCTCGCTCCGGTTGCCAGTCATTCTTTGCACTTCAAATTGTATCACAAACAAAATAGAAAGATGGACAAATCAAAGTCAAAACTGTCGCTCGCCCAATTTGTTAAGCAAATTATTTCATATATTTAATATCATTTAATTTGATATAAAAAAA
>JACSZP010016507.1:0-11644 GCA_016161895.1 Pinna nobilis | reverse complement strand
GGCACGATAAAGAGCCCTCCCTGCTCTACAGCCATAAGTGCTGAGCATAGGCCCTTCATCGGCACACAGTGACATCTCCATGATGAGTGAAATATTCTTGAGCGGGACATTAAACAACAACACAACTTAAAAATGGGGAGTCAACAACTTTTTAAGATATAAAGGGGAATTGAATCTTTCAGTGTTCTTAAATATTTGTAGTCATCATCATTTATCATTTTATGACATTTTTATTACATAAGGAACATTCGAAAAAGTTTTTGAAAGATTTAAAAATCATTTTGTGATACAGGTCACCTGTTTTCAATTCACTATCCTAATTCCAAATGAAAAAAAAAACTTTGTCCAACCTGCATCCCTTGATTTTTACAGAATGTTTCCTATTGAATTTATTTGTTACCTTATATTTCTTGTCTCATTTGTAGATGAGTTTTCATACATTTTAGTTTGAGTTTTAACTGAATACATGTATCTAATAAAAACAATATTCATTTTTTTTTTAAATATTTTGATAGAAGTCGACCAAATTTGGGAAGTACTAAGTCTGTTAGTTTTCTACTGGATCATGTAGAAGGGTAACTTGCTTATAAAATGTATAGATTTGAATCCCATATACTGATTGGTTGTGTTTGACCCCAAATGACCCCTCTGTATCCATGGTAACATTCATCTCACAATACTATTGAGTTTTGAGTTTTTTGTGCATAAGTCTGTATTCGGTAGAAAATGATTAACATATATCTGATAATAAACTCAGATATAGAACGTGGCATTTATAGAACGTGGCTTAGAATTGGAATTTGGGCCTCTGTGGCCGAATGGTTAGAACATTGCGTTTTAGATAAAACCACTCAGTCTCTCACCTCTTGTCAGTGCGGGTTCGAAGCTCGCTGGAGCCTAAACTGATTGTGTGAGAAAGTTTGCCAGTTTACTTGCGGATGGCCAGTGGTCTCTTACCGGGTACATAATGGTAACCGGGCTCTATCCTTCACCAATAAAAACCACGGCCACCACCTTATGACTGAAAGATTGTTGAGCGTGGCTTAAAGCAAAAAACAAAAAACAAAACAGAAGGAAAATTTGATTGGCAGGTGGATGCATGTATAACCAAGGTACATTGTTAATATATGGATCCGAGAGCTCTTAATTGTTATAACAATTCATATTCGTATTAATCATTTAAGAGTTATCAAATACTATTTAAAATTTAAAGTTTTCATTTACAAATTTAGACAAGGCATTCATAGCTTATGGTTCAAGAATTTATAGAGGAAACCATCTCAAATATCATTTGTAATCAAGGCGTTCTAAATGTACACTGTACACTGTTGAGTTCAATCAAATATTGGGAGCAGGGGTCACAATTCTTAGACCCTGCTTTCGACAAGCCTGCATGAACATACATGTGTTAAGTTATGCCTCAGTCATTCGTTATATATTAATTTAGTCAAACTTACACATGTACATGTACGCAAAAACTTCGATTTCTATCTCTCATTTGTTTTTCAGCTTGTGAAAGTAAATCAAATAAGTTTAACTTCTGTTTTTAGTTTCCAGGTAAAATATATTTACATGTTTACAAATTCCTTCGTTACCTATCGGATTGACCAATTTTTTTTTTTCTCAGTTTTCAGATTAGACTAACATTTGTCTTATATGGTTAATGTATTAGATAATTCAGCATTTATGATTTGATTTAATATTTATAAATTTTCAGCAAGTGATCCTCGATCATTTCTCATTTATAGTCATGTATATTTAAGTTATCAGATTAATTCAATTTTCACTGTTTGTGAGTTTATTTAAATAATTTTAGCTACATGTACAATGTACGTACCATGTTAATTATACAGTCTACTCTCGTTTTACCGCCTCCTTTTGTTTTTCAAAAATATGGCGTTATAACGAATATGGCGATAGGTCGAGTTTGAACTCGTTAAAGATATCAGCTGAAAATTAACGTATATAGGTTATGGTTTTCTTATTTCACTTGTTAGTTAACTCGAATTCTCGAAAACTTTTTTAGTTATCAGAACTAAAGAAAAAAGTAAATATGTATCTCAAACGATCAACCAATTTAGTAGCAAGTCCGATCTATCTATGTTCCATGGTAATACTATCGAGTGAAAATCAAAGGGTTTTTTAAGATTTGGTTTGAAAATACAGTGGCCGAAGGCGGTATATGCAAATATGGCGGTTTAACAGGAATTATTAATACCGATACTGTAAATCCAGAAAATTTCGCAGAACTTTATTTTAGCAAATCGGTAGTAATGCACTAATTCATGACACTATATTTTCGCGTATGTGCATGTTATGTTTAATTGTTTATGTTGTGCGGAGCATGCTAATTTCAAGTCAGTATATTAAGCGAGAATTTTATTTTTGCGAGTAAGTGCTCTCGCATAATTATGCGAAAATAAAATTATTGCGAATAAAACTGTATTTACAGTACATGTAGTTAGAAATTTGTTCTTCAGAAATATATGGCAGTATGTGAAAATGGCGATTTATCGGGTGGTGGTAAATCGAGAGTGGACTGTAATATGTTACAGTCATCAAGTGATAGTACATGTTATGAACATTTAGTCACTGTCTTCAGTATCAAGAAATACAAATGTAATTGAAATTGAAATATCTCATTTCTCTTAAAAAATCACTGCACATCATTTATGACTCTAGTGGATTATTATCTACATGAGAAAATTGTTGTACAGACCACAGGGGCCTCCATGACCGAGTGGTTAGCATGTTCAACTGCTAATCAAAAGATCCGGGTTTGAACCGCATAGCGCCACTCCGGGGTTGACCATCCCTGTCTTTTGGATGAGACAGTAAAAACCGACGTCCCGTGTCACAGTAGGTGTTGGCACGTTAAATATTCCTCCCTGCTCTACAGCCAGCAGTGCAGAGCATAGGCAAAATTTATAGCCCTTCACCGGCACATGGTGACGTCTCCATATGAGTGAAATATTCTTGAGTGGGATGTTAAACAACAATACCAATAGCAATCTACAGGCCACAATTTCCCCCCTTTAGGAATTTTGACCTAGGCTTTCCCTGATTGGTCCTTGGATAAGCCCTTTTGAAATGATGTTTCTTTATTGCCCACAAACTAACTTGGGCAAACATTACAAAATAAGCAGAAATTCTGTCAATCATAGTCCATTACTCTTTAATCTTCAAATTTTGGTTTTAGAACTGCAATAACAAGCGTTTTGAACTATACAAGTATTTTTTATATATGAATTTTTTTTTTTGCAGGTGTACACATATTTTGCATGAATTTTTATTTTTTATCTTCATCATACCATTCTGTATGACAATATTTGATTTCCAAATCAGTTTATTTTTATCCTTTAGAAAGTAAGGAACATGTTATTCGTTTTCCTGTAGACAAAATCCAAGACTTTCTGGACATTTTCCATCGCTTGAAATCTGGTAAACTATACCTGCAGTAGATTTAGATATATTACTATATCCTGCCTGTTGTATCTATCCTAGATTATCTACATGTATAACTCATTGGTCTATGCATATAGCTATAACCACTTACATATACATGTATAAACAGAGTCCTAAGTTCTCAGTGTGGTTTGGCCATACATACACATACATGTACAATGTACATGTACAGGTAAGAATCAATAATATATATACATGTACAGTCAGATCTGTTTTGATAAACCCTTTCAAATTGACTGGTCTAAAACAGTAGAAAAATGCATACCATTTGGATAATTTGGGAAAAAATGTTGAGTCTTTTCATTGGAAGATTCCAAGATGGTCACATATGACAGGGTGGTCTCTTAATTCAGGTTTGAGATTTGTATTGGAAACTTTTGACCTTTTTGGAGGCATAAATGTGTATTACATGTATGTCAATGCAGGTACTTCTTTAAAACTGTAAATTGCTCTGGCACATTAAATTTTTTCTGTACTGCTAAATGTTAATGCTATTTAAGCTAATCTAATTTAAAATCTAATCTGTTTGACATTATTCTAAGATACTCGAAACATTCTTTAAGAGATCATCTCACTTATGCGACCAAAATGTTAATTAACTCAGTCAGGGAGTCTTATAATACATCCGGGCCTCCTTGGCCAAGTGGTTAGCGTGTTTGACTTCAAATCAAAGGGTCCGGGGTTCAAATCCGCACAGCACCACGCTGCGGTTGGCCTTCCCAGTTGAGACAGTAAAAATAGAGGTCCTGTGTCACAGTAGGTGTTGGCACATTAAAGAACCTTCCCTGCTCTACGGCAATAAGTGCCAAGAATAGGCAAAATTTGTCGCCCTTCACTGGCACACAGTGCATGGTGTCTCCATACAAGTGAAATATTCTTGAGTGGGACGTTAAACAACAAAACAACAACAACAGTCTCAACATCAAGGTTTGATTGTACAATTATGTAATAAGTGTCAAGATTGGCCTTCATTAATAGCTAATTAAGTTATTATTTTGAATTTTTCAAATACAGTCAACTTCGCTTATAACAAATGCATCGGGACCGGTTAATTTACTTCGTTATATCAAAAGTTTCGTCGTTTCAGGTTTTTATACATTAGAGGTAAACACAAGGGGCTCAGAGATTTTGTTCATTATTATCAGAAATTCGTTGTTCTCGACTTAGCTAATCTCGAAAATCAATGTATTCTGAATTCTATTTACTCAATTTTTTTTGGAGGGGAAGGAGGGAGGGTATTAAAATAATTTCATTAGATACTGACATATACATGTACACGTAGGAGATTGGTAGGGTCAAACCTGTGTGAGAACTTGAAATCTTCTCAGCAAATATTTATTACCTGTATTTATTCTTCCACATACATTGTACATGTATCTATTTACCTGTCTTTGTGCTTTTGTCTTTCTGTTGGAGATCTATAGTCTTAAATGAATCTGCTTGAATAAATCTCTCTCTCTCTCTCTCTCTCTCTCTCTCTCTCTCTCTCTCTCTCTCTCTCTCTCCTGTATTTTATTAACTTCTCTCTAACCTTTTCTGTCAGTATCTCCTGTAATCAGTCAAAATTTATGTCTAGGTACAGAAACACTGTCGGCCGCCTAGGCCAAGTGATTAGCATGTTTGAGTTCGCATCAAAGGGAACGGGGTTCGAATCTGCACAGCACCACACTGCAGTTGGCTGTCCCTGTCTTTCGGATGAGACAGTTAAAACCGAGGTCCCGTGTCACAGTAGGTACATGTATTGGCATGTTAAAGAACCCTCCCTGCTCTACAGCCAGCAGTGCCAAACATAGGCAAAGTTTGTCGCCCTTCATCGGCACACAGTGACATCTCCATATGAGCGAAATATTCTTGAGTGGGATATTAAACAACATTACAACAACATATACAAAGTTTCTCACAAATAAATTAATACTATGTATGTACGTGTATATTCTTATACATATGTATTTATATCTCAATTTCCCTGAATTAAATCCCTTGGTAGATCACTTCACCCAACCTTGTATGACCATGTACAGAAAACAGTCATAAAGAAACCTGTACCTCTATTTTCTGTGCTAACCCTTTCAACACCCTAGACCATAATAGACTGGCCTATAACAGTTATAAAGAGCATACCATTTGGATATTTGGGGTTGAAAGGTTAATATCAAACTACTTACTCCCTCAATTCCCTTCATCATCTTTCTTTGTGTTCCTTGACCTAGCCATCCCCACCCCATCCCTTCCATAAAAAGTGTAATTTACTTTTAGAATTAGACTTTTGTGAATCAGAAATTCAGATTATGATTTGCAATTCGAAATGTATTCTAGAATCATATGATTTTTGTGCAATTTGATTCATGTGTTTAGAATGGTAAAGAGAATATTTTAATGTGTTGAACAAAATGCTTTTATAATATATTGAATTTCATTAATTTACTTAGAAGTGAACAAGGGGGATAACTCTTGAAGATAATTTCATTTTTATATGCACTGTTGCAATTGCTTAGTTTCAAAGTCACCTTTAGTACCTTAATTTCTTTATATATTTTTTTCTTTTGTTCTAATATGATCAGAAAAGGTGTAAAAAAAACTGTCCCTGAAATTGAATCAAATACTTCAATAAATTCTAAGATCAACTGGAACACCAATTTTGTTTTGTACTTTATACAAAACAAAACAAAAAATTGCAAATTGTCTACAATGAATCTTTTGAGTTTGGATTGTGTACATTAGTGCTTGCTTTTATGCCATCAGTTAAAAGAAAAAAAACCACAAGGATGTTCAGTTTTGTGTATGACACTCGCCTCACAGAGAAACTCATGAAATATGAAGATTATAGATTTATTACCTTAGATAAGATTGGTAAATGGTTAACCAAGGTATAAATGTTATTTTCTTGTTTTTAGCTCAACTCACAGCTCAGAAAGAGATGATTGGTAACAATTTGCAGCATTTTCTGCTTGCTTATTTAACATCAACATTTGCCTTTTGTTCCTCACATTTGTGCATAGACTCTATTATACCCTGTCTTTGCATGTTTCCTATAGTCAAGCACATTTAGCATATCACATGTCTTAATGTAAATTCCAATAATTTATTTAGATTTACGGAGAGGAAATAAAAATTGAATTACTTTCTCCTATTAGTAACACTGAGTGGTGTTCACATGCTCTAATGCCACGTGATGTACAGTGGAAACTGTCTAAATCGGACACTGTCCAAACAGGAATCCTGTCCAGATCGGACAAATCTGGTGGAACATAATTTTCCCCCCATTACATTCAGTTACTTAAAACTCCCTTCAAAACGGACACTGTTCATTCCAGACACTGGACATGATTTTTTACCACAATATAGCATTTGTATGCTAATTTTGCCTGAGAAAACTGGACACTTGATAAACTATTTTTCACACTTGAATACTAATTTCACTTTTTTTCAGGAATGTCATATGTGAATCAAATTTTATGTTATGAACAAAATTAGAAAGAAATATTATTATCATGAATTCAAAAAAAAAAGTTCATCGGCAAAACCAATAAAACATTGTTAGAAAGGGAGGTTACTCTTCCAAACCAAAAATTTCGATATTTCTGAAAACCGGACACTTGTCCAAACTGGACAAAATGTCTGCCCCGTAGACTGTCTAGTATAGATAGTTTCCACTGTAATTGCATTGAACTGGAGTGTGGTGAAATTCAACCTGGCATTCTACATTTTGATACCAAGACATTTGACCTAGTGACTTTGACCTTGCAATAGTTAGATTATTAGATTGAGAAAAATTTCTACTAATGGCAGGAAGGGATTTTGTCCTATTATGACTGGTCTAATTTAGTCTTCTAGTCCACAAAACTGAAACCTCAGTCATATATACCGCCTGAATGACATATGATAGCTAGGGCTGTCACATTTCAAATGCTGACAGTAACCTTTAATTCACCAAATTAATTTAACGGCCCTCTGACCTTGACCTTGATATTGACCTACTTTTAGAAAACTGCCTTGCTGCTGAGCTATATGAAACATTATAATAAATTTCAAAAACACATCTACAATTGTAATTTATCTTGTTTGGTAACAGTCATTTGAATATGTTAGATGCCACATGTGTATAATGTAAATGCTTATAGTAATGCTGTGTGGCTCACGGTGTACTGTATGTTTCATCGTTCATACTAAAAAGTCTTGTAACAATTATAATATGTACATGTAGAAGCCCTGCACATTTACATCTCAACATCCCACTCATATGACAGAATGTTTTGCGGTATATATAATTTCTTTTTCAGATAATCAGGTTTATTTCTCGCCTCCTTTTCAGTCTAATATTCTATAAGTAAGATTATCTTGCTAATTCTTGAATCTCTAGAGATGTACATTGTAGTTTTCTGTATATTGCTTGTCAAGAAATTAGAGATTTGAAATTGGCTCTTAAAAGAAACGAGAGTCAATGAGATACATGTATATAAAATGAATGTGTTGTTTATGCTGAATACCTATACTGTATTTATATATACATGTATTTTCAATATAAAGATATGATCTACACAGTATATTAATACATATTTCTGAATATATATATACTTGACCTACATACATGTATATGATTTAAGAAAGAATGCCATCACTGGATGTTTTATTTAAATCTGATTTTAAATAGATATACCTTCCTTGTGTTAATGTTTAATACATATACATGTACTTGTAGTGTTTTCACTTTTTATCCATTACAAGAATACATGAAGAGTCTCTGATCTTTTGATCAATGTGAAAGTTTATGAAAATCTGTTTTGTGAAAAATTTAACACATGTTGTACTGTCACTGATTTTATAATTCCTTTTGTTTTATATAAGGTTTGACCCTCGGGATCCAAACTTGTACAGGTACTACAAAAACAGGTACGGCAGACCAGGGACAGGTGGACGCCCAGGTGAGTCAGTCACATACTCCCCATTTCAACCCCACCCACCCACCCCAAAAAATGGATAAAAATCCCCGTAATTAAAGCAAGTGACATTTAGAAAGTTGGAAAAGATAAAAGAAAGGGGAGTAAAGACCTACTACTAGTATCTACCTGATCAACCAGCTGTGTCAAAGGACTACTCGTCTTACATGTACCTGTATTTGATCTAAATGTACATGTATGATTCCCAAAATGGCTTTTTAGACAAAGATGAATCACCTGAACTATGGACAAATTATCATATGGAACCCTTTTAGCTCCTTCCTTCGGATGTGCTCTTAAAACAGCCTGTCAGACTATACTTGATAATTTTGAAACTTATGATGGATTGAGTTCGTCACAATATAAATCACATAGAATGCAAAAAAAGCCAAATTATTTTAAAGACTAAAGAAAGAGGGAGGGGGGGGGGATGTTGTTGATATTTTGATTAGAAAGTCACAGAAAGTCACAAAAATGTAATTAGAACTAAGGCCAGGTACAAGTATACTACATTTGTACATGTACAATCTAACTTGTTTTAGGGACAAACTGAATTAAAGGACCACATGTTTTATGTCACCTAAATATATGGTTCCCAAAATGCCTTTTCCTATATAAACCACTTGAATTAAGAGACCACCTGGCATATGTGACCCTTTTTGCTCCTAAACCTTTGGAAGATCTCATAAAACAGGTTACACTGATCATAGGAGAGAGAGAGAGAGAGAGAGAGAGAGAGAGAGAGAGAGAGGAAAAGAGAGAGATACAATAAGAAAAGAGAGAGGTAAGGACCAAAAATGAGAAATGAGCTGAATAAAATGCAGCATTTATTTCTGTGTCAATCTCCCTTACAAGTCATTCACACAATATTATTTGACATCATACATATTGAACAAACATAGGAGACCTATGCAAATGACCCACTCAGTGTTGATATTGATTGTGTGAAAGCAAATTGCAATTTCAAATGAAATCCCAACAGGAAGATCATGGCCAGATAAGAAAAGGTTTAAATTTACTGATTACAAGCCACACAAAGGCTCAATTCCATATCATTAAGATTTTGTTGAAGTTCAATGTAGCAATTTAAGCGAGGAATTGATTTTACTGCAAGCTTTTGTGAGCTGTCCTTTATCTCATTAATTGATCCCGTTTGAAACTGCCATACCTGAACAGGTGTATCAAAAACCATATCCGAGTTGTATGATTTCAACCATTTATCCGATTTCCGCAAGTGTTTAATTTTCCATGTTTACATAGACATTTCCAGTGATGATCTGACTAACGGCTTTTGATCTTACTGCAATTCAACTCAAACAAAATAAGTTGTTTGACAAAACAACGGCATTGACGTTTGGCTTTTGATCGTTGTGATCTCTGATCCCCTTCATGTTGTTTGTGTTGTTGTTTAAACGTCCAATTCAAGAATCTTTAACTCGTATAGACATGTCACTGAATTCTGATAAAGAGCTTCAATTCAAATTTTGGTCCATGCTTTGCAGGAACTAAGAACAATAAGTGGTCTTTAATGCAGGTTTTTTATCATACCAGTTAACACCTAGCATGTGGTTAGTGTGTTTGACTTTGAATCAAGAGGTCCAGAGTTCAAGCCCAATTCAAGGTATGGTAGGCTGACCCTGTCCTTCAACTGAGACAGTAAAAATGGCAGTCCCATGTCACACACAGTAGATGTTGGCACCTTAAAGAACCTTCGTCATAAGTGCCGAGCATTGGCAAAATTTGTCGTCCCTCACAGGCACACGGTGACATCTCCATATAAGTGAAATATTCTTGAGTGGGACATTAAACAACAATGCAACCAATAATTCAACTCATATGGAGATGTCGCTGATATGATGATGAAGGTCTTCAAATTTCAACCCTTTGTTGGTTCTTAGGACCAATGATATGTCAGGGCACTTTAACATGTATTTTATCATGTCAATTAACACCTACTGTAACTCAGGGCCTTGGATTTTACTGTCTACAGTCAAACTAGCCCTGGCCTCAGCTTTTCATACAAAAATGCACATACAGGTTTTTACAGACAACTTTTTGTCTATTCTTTGGCCTACAAGCTTGCCCTGGGGCTGTTGTGGCCTAGTGGTTAGCAAATTGTTCAACTTTCAGTCCAAGTTTCCGGGGTTTGAGTCCAAGCCACGGTACGGTTGGCCATCCCTGTATTTTGGATGAGACAGTATAAACCGAGGTCCCATGTTACAGTAGGTGTGGGCACATTAAAGAAACCTCCCTGCTCTATGGCTGTAAGTGCCGAGTATAGGCAAAATTTATTGCCCTTCACCGGCAAATGTTGACATCTCCATATAAGAAAAAGATTCTTGATCCAATACAACCAACCGACCAAGGAATTTGACCTAGTGACCTTGACCTTGAACTTTGACCTTTGCAATAGTTCTTTTGTTCAAAAGGATGTAAAAAAGCAGAATCTGAATAGAAAATTTCTCCAAGAGGTGGGGTGGTATTTTGTCCTGTTAGGCCATCTCTTTTTTTCTCAGCATGAATAACAAAAACCTCTTATCAGTCCCTACAACTATGTGGTGATAACGAATTCAGAGAGCTATTCTAAAATCTTAATTAAAACAAAAATATTGATTTCTTAAACATGGTATGTTTGTTGCCTTGTTCAGGTGAAAAGTACATCATGACATTTCAATAAAGTACCTGTACAGGTGTATTAATTAGATTCTACCTGTAATGACTCTTGTAACAAAAATCAGTGAATCTGGCCTAAGTGCATTCATTAATTTATGTAAATTCTTAGTTACCTAAAGAAAATGTCACATTTGCGTATGAAATGTGTTTTGTGCGCAGGTGATAAATTGGATTTTTACCTGTAACGACTGTTGTGACAAAAATTAGTGATATTGTCCCAGGTATCATCATACTTTTGTAAATTATGTGTTACCTGAGGTAGATTTCGTACAAGTATAAATTTGAGAATGTACTGATGTGTGGGATGCACACTTGTTTATGATGATCCAAAGGAAATAACATGTGCACTAAAAGGTATATGTACAGATTTCATATGTATTGTATTGTAGTTTAACGTCCCACTCAAGAATATTTCACTCATATGGAGACGTCACCGACGCCGGTGAAGGACGACAAATTTTGTCTATGCTCGGCACTGCTGGCCGTAGAGCAGGGAGGTTTCTTTAACATGCTAACAACTACTGTGACACAGGACCTTGGTTTTTACTGTCTCATCTGAAAGACAGAGA
>JACSZP010016506.1:0-11613 GCA_016161895.1 Pinna nobilis | reverse complement strand
GTCGGTACTTATATGAAAGTAGAGCAGGGAGGGTTCTTAACCGTGCCGACACCTTCCGTGACAAGGGACCTATGTTATTACTGTCTTACCCGAACGACAGGGACAGCCAGCCGCAGCATGGCTTGGGCTCGAACCCCAAACCTCACGATAAGACGTTGAAGAAGACTACATCGTGGATAAAGATATACAAAGTACGTCTGTCATGTGCGTTATGTGCTTGTTGGAGCCGAATAGCCAAAATTCCCGTTCATCCGCATTAAGGCTGCAGTCCATAACTAGATGTGAAGGTGAAAACTTTTCTCCTCGAGGGAGTATTTTACGCGATTTAATAACACGAAAATAAATTCCTCGCCAATAAAACATGTTCACTGTAAGAAAAAAATTTATGTTTCCGTCAAGAATAATCTTATATGTGATTTAACTTAATGTGAATTAATATTCAGGAATAAAGTTAGTACATGTATACTTACCAAACACAACAAACATCACAAACAAAACTTTGTGCGATAGCATTATGGTTCTGTTCTCCTAATAAGTATGAAGAGAATCTAAAATGAGAAATAAGAAAACTCAAATTGATACTCTAAAAGATGGTAGAGTTTGAAAATACGTACAATTGACTCCGAAACAATGATGCGGTTATTTGTCATAAGGAATTGATTGCAAATTAAATTTGATCCTATTTGCCATTCTTATAAAAAGTAGGTCTACTTCAGAAAATGTCATTTTTAAAATAGAAGAAAGGCATCAGTCTTCTATTTAAGATCGTAATGGAAACTAAAACTCAAATTTGATTTGGCTAATGTGTTTATTAAGTTAATAAGAAACACAAATTTGTGCATTTATTGTAAACTTCTACATGAAGCATGCATTAACGATTTTATCGCAATCTGATAAATCGCCCTGGACACAGTTTCAACAAGTGTTTGGCATTAACTACAAGTTAAAGTTTTAGCTTGTTATTTTCTATTTGTATGGTTAAGCGCTATTACAGAATTGCTTAGATAGTTAAGACTTCACTAATAATAAAAAATATATATTTAACGCTACCATGACCACAAATTTAACCATCAGTAAGTTCATACTTAAATCTAACTATTGTGCGACTGTGTCCTAATTGTAATTCCTACTCTTTTCGTACTTTCCATTACCATAAAAACAACTTACCTGAATAAGTCTGGTACACGACGGACAAAGATTTGAGGAAAGGTGCAAAGTTAGTGGTTTTTATATTAATTACTTACCTATGTCTTGCGCAATAATACAAGCTTGTTTTTAATGTAGATTTCATTCCTAAATAAGCAGTAAGGTTTGCAGGGCAACAAATGACATTTTTGCACCAGGAAACGGCCATCTTGACATTAGAATAATCGAAATCTCATAAGAAGATGCTGACTGATATCAATTCGTAGCCGGGATGTGCAATACTTATCCGGATTCTTTAAGTGCTTGATATGAAATTTTGCGAAAGAGAAGTATAACAATAAAAGGTAGACAAGGATTTAGATTAAATACATGTAATTCTTCGTTTTTATTGCATAATTTCTAATAATTACCCAAACACTTTAACATGTAAACGGATCTACTTTTATCTTTACTAATATCAATATATTTCAAAAAGTATATCGATTATTATTATTGCCATTTTTATAATCACCGTTGTTACTATAATTATCATCAACACCAACATCATCATCATCATCAACATCATCATTTTGGTTTATTTTGAGGTAGTTCCCCTTTTCAGAGTTCTGTGTAAAGACACGCTGGGTTAGCGAGACAGATAGCAAGAGAGGGTTCTCGTTAGTAACCAATGCGTACAAATGTACATCTACAGTTCGAACTATCTGAGTGACCCCAGTATTAAGTGACCCCCTGTCTGATGTGACCATCCTCAAGTCCGCCTGACAATTTTTACTGCAGTTGGTCTGTATAGAGCAACTCTCTGTCTTACTTGACAATTCAATTGCACAATGATCTTGCAAAACGTCCGTGACTTTTGAAAAAAAAAACTGATACACAAATTACCTGAAGAGCACCTATCAGAACAAGAATTCTTAGAAATTCAGAACTTATATGATTTGGTGAATTACAGTATTTGATATGCATAATTACAAATATATACAGGGGGCCTCCGTGGCCGAGTGGTTAGCGTGTTCAACTTCGATCCGAGGGGTCCGGGGTTCGATTCGCGCAGCGCCACTCCGCGGTTGGCCGTCCCTGTCTTTCGGATGAGACAGTAAAACCGAGGTCCCGTGTCACAGTAGGTGTTGGCACGTTAAAGAACCCTCCCTCCTCTACGGCCAGCAGTGCCGGGCACAGGCAAGATTTGTCGCCCTTCACCGGCACATGGTGACTCTCCATATGAGTGAAATATTCTTAAGTGGGACGTTAAACAACAATGCAACAACAACAAATATATACACTTATCGTTGTTCAGACTAGAATTAATGGACATAAAAAAGTGAACGAATTAATGAGGTGATTGACTTTGGCCTGTGTTTAGTGACTCCCTGTCTTATGTGATCATCATTTGTTATTCTCTTAGTAAGTATAATAGGAGAGTCACGACTGTATATATCGTTGATGTACAGATTCGTTAAATTACTATGATGTATATGCATGTATTACGTATTTAGTTTTCTTTTCAACTCAAATTTCTGTTTCCTGGTAGCCAATATTGGAGGGCGAGGAATGTGTAGTGATGATTACCATAAGGGTTTACATATTAATATCCTATACGCGTTATACTGTCATAGTTAAACAGTACTTAATATCATGATCCTAGGAAATAATATTTATTGTGTTGTATAGAACTCAAATACTTAAATAAAGAGGTATTTCGGCATTGCAAAATCTGAATGCAGCTGCTACAAAAACGTTCACAATAGATTAATGTTTTGAAATCCCCAATCTGCTTGTTGAGAGGTTAAATGCAATAGCATTTGTCAAGCCACAAAATAGTTAGAAATTTGAGGGTACAAGTTATGAATGGGAGAAAATGACGGATGAAAAATGCCAGATATTGAGTTATATTTCGTCAGTTAGAAAATATACGAATCTGATTGGTTGGTTATTAATTCTATTTTTGTTTAACATCAAGAATCTTTCACTCCTATGGAAACGTCACCAACGTTAATGAAGTGCGACAAATTTGGCCTGTGCTCGGCACTTATGGTCATAGAGCAGTGAAGGTTATTCAACATGTCGATATCTACGGTAATACGAGACCTCTTGTTTTACTGTCTCATCCGAAAAACGATGGAAGCATACAGCGGCGCGGATCCACGAATCACTCTGAATATTAAGAAGTGGGGTCAGGTACTATCCACACACGAAACTGCTATTGTTACACTTTGTACAGACACATGTAATCCTTCGAATTCATTTAGCAACATTTCCCTAAAGACAACAGCATTATTATCTGATGGTTATTTGAGACATCAGAATTCTGTGTCGAAATTGAAATTACGCGACGATCGAAAAGTCTACTCGTCCTTTATTGTCTCAGATGCATTTTTGTAATATTCCGAAAATTATGCACTAGATTGGAAAGTTATGTTATACTGTATATCAGATAAAAATACCGTTAGACTAAATACCATGTCAGCAGTATATGTTTGTACATGGTTAATCATGAAAAATATTATCGATTTGGTAAATGTTTTTCATTACTCCCACTCTATCGGTGTTTAATAAGTAATAAAAATCTTATTAAGCAATTTAATACGTACACTATTACAAAGAGCCTCACTAATCTGTTAATTACCAATAAACACTAGATCAATTTTCAAAGTTATTTACAAGTGATCAGGATAATTTTCTGGTACCTTATTTATGGAATAGAGGTGACGCCCCACAATAAGAAAGTGATCACTGTAACGGAGAGTTAAAATCACCAACAAACATATTTCTGGTAATATGATCTGCCTATTAACCAAATCAATTTCATCACAGGTGCCCGAAAACAACAACAACAACATGTTTGATTGTCCATTACTACACAAAAGGGATTATCCACGCTCATGTTTTAAGTTTGCGTAAATACTTGGCGAAATTTACTTTATCTGGCTTTGATGTATAAATATCAACATAACTTGCACTTTAATGTATACTTCTAAAGAATAGTATCACATATTAAACGGGAAACAATATAGGGTTCCCCCTCACACGGATGTTGGATAATATCCTTGAGCATGACTAATTGAAGAGATTGTCATTTCTTAGTCAGATCAAGAAAACCTGACATTTTAAACCAACATCGACATTTTACGGAACTCGCAGGGTTTCCTTGGTACACTTGATTCCCTTTGTGACGTGTGTGGCATGCCAACAAAGGACGCTGATTCCATTTAGGACACCTGGTGCTGGCACCATAAAACTTAAGAATTAACTTAAGTCTGAAAATTCACTCAACTTTAACTAATCCTTAATTCTGAGAGGCTGGTGCTGAAAAAAAAGTCAGACTTAAGAAAGTTCTTAAGTTTTATAGTGCCCAACTCTGGTCACCTCCCATTAGGGATTCACAATTTGTTTCTAGATTTACTGTTATTATTCCTAACTTCTCATATTCATTAGGGACTTTTGATTTTCGAATATCCTTAGGAACTTTTACAGTTTCATATTAACCCTTTCAACCCCAAGTATCAGAATGGTATGCTCTTTTCTATTGTCTGAGCCAGTCTATTTCGGTCTGTGGTGTTAGTTTAAAGCTTTCGTAAAAAGAAACCTGGATTTAAGTATCCTTATTCCCCTTGATAGACTACAATCGAATTATCGCTTAATAATAAGTCATATTCCGGTTTGATAAATGTGATGTATCATTTCAGATTTATTGGAAAGGTGGAATTGTTTATATACTAATGAAATGTTATAGTTTTTGCTGAATTAGAATGTCGCCGGGGTGCGATAATGCATACCACCGAACTAAGACGGCCATGAGTATATATTCTATTTTTTATTAAACAGGTAATTCAAGTGTCAATGATGATATCATATAAATATTACATTCATGAGAGGGTGATATTGCATACTTTCACCCCGAGGAAGCATTGTTGACCGAGGCGAAGACGATGCAATATCACCCTCTTATGAATGCAATATTTATTTTATTATACCGAGTGTCATATTTATAACTTTGTTTTCCATTCTGTCGGTCCTAATCAAACTATTGTGTACTCGACATTCATCTGGAACAAACATAGGTTTGCATATACGACTGTATTGACGTACTACGTCACTGCCACAAGTCTGGTGACGTATGCTTTGCGCACTTGAACGTCGGCGCATGTGATAATTTTTGGAATATCACCCTGGCTTTTTTATCTTTATAGAACGAGCGGGTGACANNNACACTTGAATTACCTCGGTCAACAATGTTTCCTCAGGGTGAAAATATGCAATATCACCCTCTTATGAATGTAATATTTATATATTATTAGTGTCGTAACTATTTTCCTAACCTTAAGAAAATGTATAAAATCTTTAGGCTTACATGCAGAATAATCAGTTTATAATCTTTGAGTTATCTTCCCTGCTATACCATTGTATTAAAAAGAAAAGTCGATACAAAAAAAGCGGTGCTTAAAACATAAATGTGTATATCATTCGATCGATTTTGAGATGTGTGCAATAATTGAAACTGTGTATGTCTGTTTATCAGGTTTAATGTGCGATAATTCCTTATCATACAACTGCCATCGGACGATAACGCATTTTGGCATGTTGAATATTTGCTTTATGACCGTAGTACTTTGGTGATTATGTAATTTATCTAAGTTATATTTCAAGTGTTACATTCCTTCTCTCATTCCATAGACAGCCAGCACCAGAAGAGTGCTTTAGGTTTATGGTCTACACAATTTTGGATGAAAAAACTCTGTGAACAATGAATCGCTCTATGTTCATATGAAGGAAGCCCCTGGAAATTAATGATTTGTGAAATACTGCCAGTGAAAAGTACAAAGAGAAAACATAATAAATGTTGCATATATTAAAACTCGCTAAAATATTGCATCTTAAGAGCACCATCATTTAAACCTTTAGATTGGGAAACGAATAATTTAGCCTTGAAAATTTTGAAAATGAATATTCAGCCCATTACAGATGTGAACATAAACACGCTGATATGACTTAGGACTCGCGGTGGGTGTGACCGGTCAACAATCGATGTTTACTCCTTGTAGGCACATGATCCCACCTCTGGTGTGTCCAGGGGTCCGTTTTGCCCAATCCTTTACATGTCTTCTTTATAGGAATTATGAGATCGTTCAGTGTATGTTACCTTACCTTTTTATGAGCATAAATGATAAAAAACGGGTGGGGGAGGGGTTGAAGATGCCAAGGGGCATTCCAAATCTAATAAGTCAACGGCGGACAATACCGTGGCCAAAACAAAAAGGAGACAACGTTACAAACAGAAATACACTTACAGTCAACTCCGCATATAACGAGGTACCGGTTGTTACGAGGAGATTTCTATTCCCCGTGCACTTCCCATACATTACTTTGTGAATGCGAATAACGAAGATCGGCTATTCCGAGGCAAATATCTTCCTTCCTTCAACCTCGTTATATGTGGAGTTGACTGTAAAACCAAAATAGAGTAACTTGACTGATTTAGAAATAACACTTAACTGATAATCATTTTGATCAGATTATACTTTCTAACATCATTTATATCCGTTTTTCTCACTCGCTTTTCTAGAACGTTTTGCATAAAACGTACCTGTTGCAGATTTGTGAAGTAGATAAGTCAATTTAAATGTTCTATAATATTCACAGGTTTTTGAACAATGAACCTTGACCTTGAACCTTTAGTTTATTTGAGATGTGCCTTTTAGCTCATCGGCATGATGCGAGGAAATGCTTGTTGTTTGTTCTATTATTTAACGCCAGATTTAAGAATCTTTCACTGATATGGCGACGTCAGTGAAGTTCGACCAATTTTACCTATGCTCGGTATGGTGCATGCATTCGCGTAAATACGCCAAATCAATATTTCCGCGAATAAAATTAGATTTACAGTACTAAACGGGCTGATACCTACTGTGACATCAGATATATGTTTTACTACCTCATCCAAAAGCCAGGGACAGCGAGGGTATGTATTGGTGCAGCTTTCGGTGTTCATTCGTATATTTTCTTTAAACACTTCTCCTAGGATTTAGACGATAAAGGGCGACTTTATCAAGAATTGGATCAGGTTGCTGAGGATTTGCATGTATGTAAATATTAACGTTTCATATACAACAACTCACTACACTACGGCATGCTTGTGAATGCACTCTTGAGAGTCTGTGAACCTGAGATAAAATAGTTCTTAGATTTTTCCTCGACAAATAACTAGAGGAATTGAAAGTGTGGAGAAACCAAATCATTTTTCGAGAAAGTGAAGGATTTAGTAAAGGAAGCTGGAAAGCATTTCCCGTCGTACAGTGGGGTTTCCCATTAATCATCAAAGCCTTGTGCTTTATAAAATTACCTTACTTTTATTGTTGTTGTTGTGTTGTTGTTTAACGTCCCACTCAAGACTATTTCACTCATATGGAGACGTTACCGTGTGCCGGTGAAGGGCGACACATTTTGCCTATGCTCCGCACTTATGGCCGTAGAGCAGGGAGGGTTCTTTAACGTGCCAACACCTACTGTGACATGGGACCTCGGTTTTTACTGTCTCATCCGAAATACAGGGACGGCCAACCGCGGAGTGGCGCTACGGGAATCGAACCCCGGACCCTCCGATTCGAAGTCGAACACGCTAACCACTCGTCCACAGAGGCCCCCTTACTTTTATTAACAATATAATTCCGCTGGGAACATATATAGATTTAGAGGGAATCTTACGTATTGTAGTTGAGCCGTTTAACGTCGCCCTTAAGAATCTTTTACTTATCTCAAGACGGAATGGACTCCTGAGAAGGGCTTCAATTTTGACCTTCGCTCGAAACTTATGGTGTTCGTACCTTTTATGACATTCGGTCTCGTTTTTAACTGCCTTATCCGAAAGGATATTCGTGAGACAATATTTTTGCGACTATCCGTGTTAGGGTAATGTCCGTATGTTGTGTAGTGCATGTTTATGTGAGGTTTGAATATTAAGCGATAAATTCATTTTTGCGAGTAGATGTTTTCGCGTATGTTAACAAAAGTAAAATCCTTGCGATTTGTATCGGATTTACGGTACTTCATTTTGCTTGGATGGTTTGATTTGTTGTTGTTTAACGTCCCACTCAAGAATATTTCACTTATACAAAGAATTCATCTTGTGCCGGTAAAGGGTGACAAATTTTAACGTGCCAACACCTTTTGTGACACGGGACCTCGGTTTTTACTGTCTAATCCGAAAGACAGGTACGGCCAACCATACTGCTTGGCCTCGAATCCCACACATCTGTATTCGAAATCGAAACGCTAACCACTAGGCCACGGCGGTCCCCCAATTCCATATCGCAAAACGCAACTCCTGACATCTGACCTTTGGCCCTTTACCTCTTCACCCTTGTTTTATCACTTAAATCGGATTTCCCGTATATCAGTTTAGGATCGCAAATTTTATTGAAAAAAAAAATCAAGAACAGTCTGACTGTAATTCTTGAAATTTCAGATGACATATTTCCATGAATATTGTGCCATAGATAGCTACAAGAAAAATAAAAGTGGAAAACCCATAATTTGAAGGATGTGCATAGGATATAGTAAAGGAAGCTGTCCTGACGATCATCTCCTGTCGTAAAGAAAGGATTTCCCCATGCTTAAGTTCAATTTGTGTCCTCGTTAAAATTTGAGTACAATCATGTATACCCCGTGCAAGAATCTGAAAAACCTATATAATCTGAAAGTGAATTCATATAAAAGTATGATAGTCTAATTTAATAAAGTCTAAGGGTACTAGTTATTCCTTAGTATCCAAAACCATCTAGAGTTTTGGGACCAGTAAATGATAGGTACCATATTAGAAGCAGTAGTCGATAGCTCAAGGTAAATATTTTACGGAGAACTCATTAGACAATATGGTGGATCGGGACTTTAAATGATAATCTGGAGTGCAACCATTATCAGTGGCTGTCTTCTGTTCAAATTAAAAACATAGGACGTTTTCATCCGACATCGAAATTCTGCTGGACTCGTATAGTTTCCCTGGAACATTTGTGATAGGTTTGACTTGCCATCAGGGCCCAGATGTTCATTAGCTGCTTAAATTTTAACCCTCGGTTAAATTTAACCAAGGTTTGATATAAAGCTTAGAAATAAATTCTGTTAATAATCAATTTCATGATTAAAGTTAAATTGAAATTTTGTTGAGACAATTTATAAAATTTTGTAATTTTTTCGAAACTGTGACGCATTATTTCATTATTCCATATTATTATACATGTACTTATCATTTAATTATTCTGTATTATTATACTTATTTTAAATCTCGGATATACTGTAAATCCAGTTTTATTCGCGAGAATATGATTTTCGCTACTCGCGAAAATAAAGTTCTTGGTTAATATACTAACCTGACATTTATATGCACCATACAGCATTAACTATTATACTCAACATAAACGAGCGCGAAAATATAGTGTCGCGAATATTTGCGGAGCTACCAATTCGCCAAAATAAAGTTTCGCGAAAATTTCTGGATTTACAGTATTTAAACCTAGGTTAAATTTGACCCACTGTTGAACAACTGGGCACAGGGGACGTTGGTCCACTCCACACATCTGGTCTCACTCATTAGGGACTTGCAATTGTTTTTCACCTTGAGACCGTTACTCCCAACTTGTTATATCCATTAGTACTGTGATTTTCGAAAAGACAGAATGGACTGTTGGCCAGCCATTCATTTACCAGGTAGTCTTCCTAGAAGTCACTGTAATAGCTCGAACCTGAATTTGACGCCATGTTAGAATATTTGAGCATTTTACTCAATTTTGTTCATTTCACATTGTCGATAACATAAAAAATCTACAAACTAGTTGTCATGCTTGAAAATGAAATATACAAGACATTTTTTAATTCCAGATAGACCAATTTTTTTCAAAATGTCTTGTCATGCCTCGGTCATGCCTCTGTGTGCTCGCCTTTGACAGCGAGGGCCGTAGTGTTTCCGTGGTTAATGTGTTGTGTGCTTTCTGAATTTGAGGTATTTGGTTCGAATCCGCACGGCGGACTCCGCTAGCTTTTTCTTGTCCTTCGGATGAGACATATAACAGGCTAAACCAAGGTTCCATGTTATAGTAGGTGTCGACACGTTAAAAAATCCGTCACTGCTCAATGACCACAAGTGCCGAGAATAGGTCAAATGTATAGTCCTTTACCGTCATACCGTGACGTTTCTACATAAGTGAAANNTATCACTTATACAGCAGATATTCGACACTGTTTAGTGTCTGGCGTTGGTCTGTACTAAAATACCTTATAGCATACGACTCGTACGTTAATTTACATACCTGAAAAAGAGATTGTAACAATGACAACAACAATATATTAATTGTCAGAGCTTTAACTGTAAATCAAATATTTTTTAAGTTAATATTACCAGCCCTATAATCATCATGGTTTATTAGACATCTATTCCTGTTTATCTCTTCAAAATTTTAAACCGCGGTAATTGATATTCTCCCAGCTCTCTATGATACTCATATGTAAACAGTGTTCTTTCCAACTTTAATATATATTGCACTTTAAGAACTTGTGAATATCCTGTTAAAAGATTTATAAACTAACGGGGAATTACGCATGCAAGCGATACATTTTTGTACACTGCTCTTAAAATGGTGGATGGGGATATACCTCTGTACTTAAGAAGTGCAACAAATACATGTATAAGTTGAACAAAGTGCACAATGTATGATAAGCGCTTTTTGAAGTTCTCGCATATTGGCTACCATAAGGAAATGCATGTATAGTGAAAACTCATTAAACCGGACACTTTCGTTCCAAAATAATTTGTCCGGATAAACGAAGCGTCCGGATTACTGAAACCAACCTATGAATATGCCAAATGCAATTTGAAAATTTTGCTCCCTAGAAATGTCGTCTTGAAGGTGAAGCATCCGGATTATTGGCGTCCGGATTAATGAGGCTCGACTTTATTTATATGCAAGAAACAGTTACTATGGCAATCGCTTATGTAACAAATTCATAGCTTGTATAAAAGGGAGCCAATCACATTCGGTGTGTCTCGAATTTAAACATTCGCCACAGAAGTTATATAGGTCAAATATCTATGTCTATTTGTTTTTGTTTTGTTTGTTTGCTTGTTTTCTTCAACCCTTCAGTCTAAGGTGATGATTCCAGTTTTAATTGATGGGGTAGATAATCCGGCTACAAATCTTACCGCCAAAAATCCTCTGCACTGACCTTCTCAAGTTAAATTAACCGCCACATTTTCTCACATAATCAGCTTCGGGTCCAGCAGGGCCTGAATCCACACTGTCAAGAGGTGAGAGAGTGGATGATTTAGAGCACAGTGCTATTACCTCGGTCATGGAGGCCCCATGGTTAATTGTATTAACAGTGTCAATGAGTCGAAGGCACAAGTTCAGTTATACATTCTTCAGCATGACCATCTACAAGGACTAAATTTAGGTAGTAAGATCAAGAACATATTTCTTTTTA
>JACSZP010016504.1:0-17770 GCA_016161895.1 Pinna nobilis | reverse complement strand
TATTTAGTCTCTTAACTCTAGTCAGAACAGGAGAGAGTCCTGTTAGTACCTAGACTGATTATCTGAAACAGATTCTCGGGGTATTAACGTAAAGTGGTCTCTCCATTGATATATTAGTAACGGTTTCTCTCCACCGCTGATTAAAAAAAAGGCATCACTGTATGAGCAAAAGACTTTCGAATATGGTGTAATGAAACAAAATACAAAAAAATAGGTAGTAGAGCAGAGTTTATTTGCTGTCGTACAAAGTTCAGTCACAACCAATTTATGATAGTTGTTACAGCATTAATACCTTGTTGCAAAAAAAGAAAACTCCATGAAAATGATATTCTATTCTCTTACCTGCAGTTAATAAGGAGATGCACAGGGTAAGGAGAATCAGTGCAATGCCCATCCTTAACATCCCCGAGGTATCGATCTATATTCTCAATCTTCAAATAATGCAATCTGAAGGAAAATGTTCAATCATTTGGTCATACCTTCCAACGCGGCCTTGTCATTCCAGAGAAGAAATCGGATGGTGAATCTCATACAAACATTCACCCTCTTATATCAGAACACATAGAAATCACAACAATTTTATTGGTCGACTGCGTGTCAGCAAATTTCATGTAATTGGGGAGGAAATATATACATTAAAGTATTTACACGTTGACATATATATTATGGTTTCTATCATATCAAAACAGATATTACCAGCACAACCAGTTAAGTATCTTTATATAATAGCAAGTGCTCGTGTCTGAAATCTAAATTGAACGGACTGGTAACAAAATAAGCGTAGATACATACAAAATTATGTTAGGGAGAGATCGTAAAATAAAAATCGATCGGCGTAAATTAAATTATTTTGGTCTGAACTATATTTTATATTCTTGCACAGCATGTTGATACAATTATATACAAAAATGTCAATTTATCGCTGGTTTACATGCTGTAAATGATTGCAGTGGCAAAGTCCTATTTTTGAATAAAATTGAGACATCATTTTTGACTGTCTTAGCCTTCTGATATTTCATCTTATAAATATGTTCAAAGAATAATCCTAGATCAAGAGATTCCGTCATGGTTTCATAGTAGAAGTCTAGTGTTCGAATCTTGAAACGGAACGGCTCGTTTTTCTCGTCTTTCCGCAGAGACAGAACAAAAGATTCCACAGTGAGCGTTGGCACGTCAAAGATCCGTTAATGCATAATGCACAGATTAAATTATAGATGTGAAGAATCTTCATAAGCTTGTTGTTGTCGTGACGTGGAAGGATGCGCCAACAACGACTCCAGTATAATATATTGTGGTCAGTCTTATTTGTTTTCATAGACGCAAACATGGTCACATATGACAGTTTATCTTTAAATTCGGGTCACTTGAACAACGAGAAAAATCTTTGAAAGGCATGCGAGTAAGTCTAATGAGGCAGGTTGTCCTCTAACTCAGTGAGTTGCTTATGGAAATTAGACTTTACAGTAGTTGTGTGCCAAATGAAATCTTCCAAAAAGTATTGTAACACAAATAAAGCATTTTTGAATAACTTTATTTACATTTGTGTTTATTAAAATCCTTAGCCAAATATAATGAGCTTTGAGGAAATGATATGTATTCATTACCTTATTCTACATTAAGTTTCACCATTGTCGTGGAATTATAACCACTCTTTCTTAAAATGAATCAAACCTATATTTGATATATTTAACGAGTTCGCTATCCATCCAAATTAGGATACGCTTGGCGACTATATCAGGCAGATGCTAGTCAAACAATATTTTACCAGTTCTTATAAAAAAGCAAGTGATGATCCTACTGTTTTTGACTTTTTAAGAAATCTAGAATTGATCTTCCTCTAAAATAAGAAAAGAATTGGGGAACACGCAGAGAATTTTGGTGACTATGATGACAACTATAATCATCGGTTCATCATACACCGTACATGGTAGGTTTGTTGGCAGTAACTTTGTTTACAAATTTTCCTATTAATCCTATTATCTCATTAACGATATTTCGTTTTCGTTTAAATTTAATTATTCATACGATATTGCAATGTGAAATAACAATAATTAATTGTTAAAAAATTCTGATGAATGGAAAATATCTTTATACCACGTGATACCCGATAGCGTTTGTGAAAAATAATTGTTTCTATAAGTGATGGAATGACGTTATAGAACATTAGCTCCCGTTAACGTCATTTCTGAGGGAAGATTACGTAGAGTTGCGTTTCATCACCATAGAAGATACTAGTCCCGCACAAACGTTTAAGTAATCACGTGGTACATGATATTTTCCACTGTTAACTATACCCCTTAATATTTAAGAGAGGATTAATAGTTTTCAAGTCTTGTCTCTAATGGAGGAGCCTAATAAATCAGGAAATTTATTCATATCCCGTACAAACTTAAAGGCTATGAAGGCTTAAAAATCATGAGTTCGAATCCAGGTGACAGCAAACCTAAGTTGTTAACGCATGTAGCAACTGTCCGTTTATCTGGGGCCCGCAATGTAAAGGTTGCGATGAGTTCAGATGATTAGTAAAAGCCGAGGTCCCGTGTTACAAGAGGAGTTGGTACGTTGATGATTCTTCCCAGCTCCATGGGGTTCGGTGTAGATCACTGGTCAAGATCTGAAGCCTTTCGCTGAAATCTTGGGTGGGATTTCAAACAATATCAATCCAAAGGTTTCTACAAAGAGTTAATTTTATTGATGCTGTCACATCTAAGCAATACGTTCTTTTTACTTTATTACACAAACATATTTTTTTCTTTCTCGAATTAAGAATTACGTGAAAAATCAATACAAAATATGGTTTTTCAACTAGTTATTGTCTTTCATTATGAAGCTAAAAAACTAGTGCTTAAAAGTTGTAAATTTCAATGTCTTTTTCATTGAATTCAAGCCTATTCCTTTCAAATATAATACTGTAAAGGTCTCAGTTGATATGACTTTTGTTGATGTCTGCCATTGGATCGCAACGCTTTCTACTGTAATCACGCATAATTAGATTTTTATTGCATATTTTTTTCTTTGAAGAATCACATAATGTAACACTCTGCAATAATGCGCAATATATCGAGAAAGATGGCGGAGAATTAAAACGAAAGGACAATTACTGACTTCTGACGTTAGGTAGCTATGATATTTTTCGATAAAACTGATATATATAAGCTAACGTCTGTAGCGATGTTTCTACAATACAGGGCAAGAGTTGACGCCATTTTTAACAGATGTTCTATCCCGGACATGGCAAACATCAAAAGTAGACATGACGACATATTGTGACCGATGATAAATCTAATGTTTAGAAACAGGTGGAAATTCCATAGTTAACTATATGAGTGATCTCAATTCATGACCAAATAATGACCAATCATTAGCGAGAATTTCTATCCACCACCACCATCATCATCATCATGCTAAATTTCATAAGTTAAAAATTGCATTCATATATTAAAAAACAGATTTAGTATTTCCCTTTACTCAAAGTGATCACCGGCGATAGCCTATAAATGTATGGACGACTGTAATACTTTCCTGTAGTAAACTAAATTCTAATGCACCATGTTTGTTTCGCGTTATTTGATTGGTCAGTTAAGTTGAAAACTCGCAGGGTATTCACGATTCACTGCTAGTTTTTAGATGACGTCACATTTTGATTGTAATGGCCTAGCAGGATATCTATGCGTATCGGCAGTTTCCGACAAGATACTAAAGAATCAATGGTAAAATAATGTAAGAAGCATTAGAATAGGGTTACCATGTGACTGTTTTACAAAAACTGACAAGGCCTCGCGGTAAAACTTCATTTCTGACAGGGGATTCGCCGATACCCTGTCAGTTTTTGTAAAACAGTCACATGGTAACCCTTAAATGTAGTGAATTTGCCATAGTACACACCTATGCGTGAAAAGTGCGCAAAGTGCAGAAAAATGGCAGAGGTCCCAATCAGTTGAAAATGAATGATGGCGTACTTATGTTTCCATAAATACCTATCTCAAAACATGGCTTCAAAAACAGTATTGTTTCAAAATAAAACAAAATCAGTTAGTATCGAGAGCACTTTCAATTTTTTTCTGGATTGTGTCTGAAGTCTTCATGTGTACACAATAGGGAAAAGTCGGTTGTTCTTTTTTTTAAATCACTCTCTATAGTATATGGAAGATGATATGTTAAAACTATCGTTTTCTTATAACACCGTCTGTCTTATTGACCAATGACACAAAAGAAACCCTTTCCTATGTCCTTTTCCCAAAATGGTATTTTCTTGATCACCTTAATTGAGAGGCTACTTGTCACCTGGACTGTGTAGGCATTTCTCTATCTAGATAACAATAACAAATTTGATTTCAGAAAGCCAGTCTTTCGATCGAACCACTTAATTATACAAATACGCATTCCTTTAAATGATAAACTGCAAATTATCATTATTCTTACATCTGAAAGAATACTTTTTAGACTTGTTACCTCAATCTAAAAATACAACAACATGAGAATATGTATCCACAATTTATTAGTCTTTAAGACATGCCAAATTCAATTTCATGTAATTAATTTACAATACAAAATCAATATAAAAGTAAATATAATGTTTCTATACTGAAAAAAGATTGATATTTAATTCATTCATTCAACTCTTCACAAATAATGTTCTGTTCTAAAAAGATACCAAAGATATCCTTCCTTTTGTAAACCATCATAGTAGCAACTTCTTCAAAATAACACTATGTCGACCCGGAAGAGATGGCAAGGTGCCCCTCTGATACCCCGAGCCCGCATGAAAATAAGTACTTAAAGGCTCGGCGGAATTCCTTATTCTTGAATCCAAAAATTATCCAGTTTAGTCCGGAATTTATTTGTCCAAATATGGATAAAAATCTTCTTACGGTGATAGATGTGACATTTTCTTCTTCCACAAAGAACATGTCTATAAAAACGGCTATGATGTACGGGCCCCAACAGACTGCAAAAATCCCTAGAAGGATAATCATTATCTTTGTCTTTTTCAGATTTCTATTTCGCAATGGTACATGCCGTGCATTTCGTGGACAGTCGGTATCTTTCAGTTCTCTGGTATTCATATGTTTCCATGCCGTTTTCATAACTTTAATGTACATGACAAAATTGGTGATTAGCGATGTAGTGAAAAAGATGAAAATAAGGCTTTTGTAGCCCTTGGGTAGTACGAATTCTATGTCACATGGAATCCCAGGCTCCCACTTGTTCCAGAATGATAGCGGTAAAGCTCCAATCATTATTGATGTGACCCAGCAACCACAAACAACACTTATTATAACACCTTTCGAACATCTCTGTCCGTACTTCAAGGGTTTGACAACAGCTACGTACCGCTCCAGAGATATGGCAAACAAATTCATAGTCGATGCACCAAGTAAGGTGATATGCAATGAATGTCGTATGAGGCAAAACTCCTTGTCGTCTGCGTATTCCTCGTGCAAAAGAAAGACCATGTCAACAGGAATGAAAACAATAGCTAGCAACAAATCCGACACTGCCAAATTAGCCACTAGTAAATTGATTCGTGTTCGCAAACGGTGAAATCTAACAATACTAACTAATATGAGAAGGTTTCCAAAAACAATTGGCGCTATCAAGACACCATCAACAACTAAAATCACTGTCGACAGAAACTCATAAGGAATAAGATGTATAAATGAAGGTTTGTCAGTCGTGTTCTGGAGAGCATGTCCCACAATAGTCCAGTTCATCTCGGCTATATTTGATCATCCAAAACAAGGAATGACAAATGAAAATGTACTTGGTCTTTAAACCGAAATTCGCTTGAAATAATCATATATACTCATATCACCGATATCCCCTCTGAAAATTCTGCTGTGATTATTCATATTTTAATTATTGTCGATTTAACCCACAAGGTGTCTGATGCATTAATCAGAATTAAATATATGACCACTGGCTATGAACATAATTAATTAGAAAGACCGATGGTCTGCTATCTGCAACATCAGTTGATTTTGTCGACGATAGAACTTCGCAAAGAGCAATGCCTCTTATTTGTTTATACATAAAATGAAAATAATCACTGAAAGAAAAGTACCGAAGGCTGGAAAACATTTTGTTTGACTTTACACGCTTCGATATTGACAGAGATCTTAATAGTTTCCCGATAAACATGTGCGTGCTACCGGCCTATTCGCAGATTTGGTTGAAACATGCATGGTAGAAAGATTTTTTTTTTCATTCTTAGTAACAGTTAAACATACCAGAGCCTCTTAGTGAAAAACAGCTAAGAGACATCATTCTAAAACTATGATAATTTCTCTAGTTTACACTTATCTTTTTGAATTACTATGTCTAGAAACATGTCTACGATTGTAGAAAACATACCATAATATGTAGAGCATTGAAACAAAATC
The DNA here is from genome assembly GCA_016161895.1 of Pinna nobilis. NCBI lineage: Eukaryota > Metazoa > Mollusca > Bivalvia > Pterioida > Pinnidae > Pinna > Pinna nobilis. The sequence continues at coordinate 11,387 of JACSZP010016504.1, read as the reverse complement.
TGTCATTAATTTAAGTGGTGTACGTTGTCTCATTTTCGTCTGATCTGAAAGGTTAGAATATTTTATTACTAGTTATTAATTTAGACTTTTTGAACATCCCTAATCCTGCTGAATATTTTTACCTTTGAAATCAATTGAAATACAATTAAGCTATCAATATTGACGAAATCTGCACATTGAGTACATTGTATTTGAAACTTCTGAATGTAGAATTCTTGGTAACAATTCATTTTTGCATTATTTAGGCTGGTTCCAAAAATTAGAATTACATATATCACGTAATTTAGATGAATAATTTTATAAAATCGTCGAATCTAGTTTATATTTTCTTTAAAAAGCTTTTAAATTTCTTTAGGAGTGAATCCCCCCTTGTGGCCCCTACCATACGCAATTATTCAGTAAAAAGTATTCAGGATTGAATTCTTCCATAAAATCTAGAAATGTATCTACGGCAACTAAATTTCGAGTAGTCAACAGCATCTTAAAAAGATATATCATTTGTTTCATTCCTGAAAAATAATCAGAAATATTTAGTGAATTCTTTATTAAATTAAATTTATTAAATTCAAATGCACTTAAACAATATTTTTCTTTTTTCTAATTTGGTACTTCGATTCACGTACCTAATAATAAGACCTCGTCATGTATATTCTATTTTATTTCGTAGAATTTACGCAGTATTAAAACCTGTTATATCGGAAATGTTAACTAACGACAAGGAGGAATTTATCAATCATCCATTCTTTCGAATGCCAAGCACTTGTTTGTGTATTGCTCTTTTCTCAATAAATACGGTAACAAGAATTTTCAGAATTATTCTTCCATTGGGAGAAACTCAGCGTAATGCTCGTCATTACAAAACATAGAATTACGTCAGGCGTAATCCACCATTGCACACTTAAATACTAGCAATGGCATAAATTGGTGTTATTGATTCGAAAACTGTGCATTGTCGTGAAAATTTGATTTCAATATTTCATCTGAACTGATCTAGAACCTTGATGGATCGAGAAAATAATACATACTTCTTGTAGCATGCATAAAGCCATGAATTTGTTTAATACGCATATAACATTATATTGGAGTTGAGTTCTTGTTTAAGATTCGTTTTGACAATGTTCAATAATTTTTGGAAATTGTAAAACTGGAAATGTTCGTATATCATTATTTTTCCCGAGTCTGTGGGTGGCTTTTATTATTTTATTTGCGATATTTTTAACACGTATTTTCGCGGCAATGACTGTAATTCCTACAGACCATTTCAGGAAATGGCATTTAGTATTATTCACATTGAGCATGTGAAATAGGGTTACACAGTGGATGTTAATCACATATCGTATTTTATTTCTACATGTACTCATACTGGAGTTTTGTTTTATTTTCGCAAAGAGGTTTCCAGTTAAAATGAATGTAGTATGAACTACATAGAACTGACGACTGACAAATTTTCTACTTTTGCATTACGGCCACAACATAAGAAATATTTGAAAGCTTTTCGAAATTCCGAGTTTTTAGCACCGAAAATAACCCAGTTAATACTAGAATAAACCAGACCTACGTGCGCAAGAATATTCTCGACTGTTTTGACGTCCTTGTGACTCTTTCTTATAAATGAGGCATAGAATAAGACATAAATAATGTATGGTCCCCAACAAAATGCAAACAGACCCAGCACAATAAGTCTAACTTTCGTTTTCGTGTAGTCTTTTCTAATTGGTTGACGTTTGTAAAAGAGCGCATTCACTCGGATATTTTCTGTCTCAATTCTTCTGTGTTGACTCCATGCAGTTTTAACAACTCTGACGTATAACACGAAATTGATGAACAATGAAATCACCAAGCAGAGAAAAAACATGCCTCTGTATCCCTCTGACAAAACTAACACTGCATCACAAGGTGTTCCGAACTTCCATGTATTCCATCCTAAAAGAGGTAATAAACCGAGAATGATCGAAATGATCCAACAAGCACACACGAGACCGCTTATGACTTCGGTAGTCAACAATATTCTATGTTTTAATGGATAGATGATTGCAATGTAACGCTCAAATGAAACTAAAGATAAGTTCATAACAGAAGCACATAATAAAGATAATCGTAGAGAATGTCTCAGTAAACACGTTTTTCTTTTGTCTCGTAGGTGGGGAACAGATAAAAACGCAATGTCGTATGGCAGGAAGACCACACCAATCAAAAAGTCCGAAAATGCCAGGTTCCCAACCAATGCATAAATTCGAGTCCGCAATCGTCGAAATCGAAAAATGCTTAAAAGTATCAAAGCATTTCCAACAGATACGGGGATAACTAAAATACAATCGGTTGTATAGTACACGTATCCTAGAAGTAAGTAATTTGTGGAATCATCACTATAGTGCCCTCTGGTTTCGCACGTATTCGTAACTCTAGTTTCATTGAGTTCCATCGGAACATGTGGATATATGATTCCGANNNAGTGCCCACGGGTGCATGAATAATTCATCGCCGCTGATTCTGTTCAACGTCGGTGCAATTCAATTATTTAGACGACAAATATCCGCTGTAAGCCAAGTTTTTCTGGTGTCCCTTGTAGAAATTGTATTTTAGATATGTGTTGTAGATATTTTCTGATTGGCTATTCGTTGTAGAATGTATTGCTGCACATTAAAGAAATTCGAAATTCTGTGGAATGTTCTCTTTGTAAAAAGGGGGAACTATGAATAGACTATACCGAGGGCGCATCCAAAATTTTAAAAATCCAAGACAGGCAACAACATGGACAAAAAAAAGATACAATACTAAAAACAGTTTGTCCACACAACACTTAAAACTAAAAAGGAGTAATATTAGCCCTCTCCAATTTATTCACTGAACTTTATTTTGTACGAGAATAGATTTAAAGGCGATAGACTAAGTAAATATAAGTCTAAGATTAGAATACGAGTTCTCATTCAACTACGAGTAATAAAATAGTCACGAATAAACAAAAGTATGAAGTGCTGTGATAAACATACAGTCCAGGATTTTCATCATACATGTATTTGGAGTACCACCTTAGGAGTATCAAATGCTTTAGTGTTCTTTGTTGGTCTGATATTTAAAAGACCTTTCCCGAGGTTTATTATTTCTAGAGAAAGCTTTAAACTCTAGATCTCTTTGATTTTTATACATTTAATACAACTGACATAGAAAATACATGTATGTACTATTACACTACATTAAACTAGTATTACAATGTCCATTAATTAGCCATAGAAATCTTAATATGCCTTGATATGTAGATACACTGTTGAAGCAATGGAAAGGAGAAAAATAATATCATCAATTCCTGACACGAATTGGTTTCATATCTGAAGAATTAACATTAATAAACACTTAAATACCGATACTTTGGCTGCCAAGCCACGCTTTTATTAATTTTCATCTTTCTTAAATTTTCATTGTTATCACTTTCGTTATTCTTGCCTTATAGTTTATTGGCATAGAAAACTTACGTCATGTAACAAACAATTGGGTGTTTGGTGTTTACCAGGATTAACCGAGGATTTAGAGACAACGATAAATCCCGTGAACATTAGGAAAACTTTAGCATTTGATGTTCCATGAGCATCTAGAGACTATGTAAAAATTGAGTCGTTGTAAATGACCTATGTATAATCGATTCTTCAGTTAACAAAAGTACTTTCTATGTGATTTCTGGAATAATTTATGACATTGGAAGTAAGATTAAATCACTCATTTACATGACTTTTCGTATTTTTTGAAATATCACAACGGTAAAATAAACAAGAAGTAATGTATGGATTGATTGGACAATTCAGATTGAATTGCGCGTGGTCTCCAGTGTATATAAGATAACCAAGTTGTCAAGTCAGTTTAGCAGAATAATCAACTAATCTGTTTACATGCCTCCGGTTTTAGTCTTGTAATGGGGATATAGATTGTATATAATGAACAACGTTCCCCCTACAAAATTACCTACAGGAATACATATCTATTGTTTACAGAAGATATGAATAATACCGGTAGATCATTGCTCCACAATATACTCATTAAGTGGTATGATTTTCATACGATCTTCTTTTGATGTTGTCCTTTCTGATATATCTTATTTTGTTAAATAAATATTCAAGTGGTCATGTTGAATATTTTATTTAGTAACATAAGATATATATCAGATAGGACAATATTTATGAAAAGTCAAAATGAAGAAGTACTAAAAGGATATTGTACACTCCAAGTTTAGAAGATAGAATAAAAGAAATAAGGAAAAGTACTGGTCAAAATCAGGAAACTTCAGGAAAACGAATACTAAAAGTGACAAAAAGTAATCAAAACTGTATGTACTGGTTTGACAAAGTGGTGTATAAGTGCTATCTTGCAGATACTGTAAGGATCCTCCTAAGATGTCAGATCGATTGGTTAACTTGATAATCTTCCGTTTTATGTCACACCCAAAACGTAATAGTGCTTATGCATATTTCAATATATTCTAATCAACGAAAAAAATACATTTAAAGTTATCATGTCGATTTCATCTTGTCAGTTTCTGGCTATATATCTCAGACTCACCATGGTTCAAATCTAGGTAGGTCATACCAAAATTAAGAATCTGTGCAACCGTAACACTGTAAGGTAATATTAATGTTAGACTCTCTTATTCAGTAGAGTTGAAATGTTTTGACTGTTTACTTATTATAATACTGATATATCGTAGAATCACATCAGATGGCAATAGGTCAAGTGTTGCATAGTACTAGTGCTCTTACATGCGCGACAATCATGCGCAAACGGTATTTGGTAATCCCCGTCTCGTGTCCCATTCAAGCAGAATTCAGTGGGGATATGATATTTCCGAACAGAGCTCAGGAAGTCCCTTAAATAAAGAAACAGGAAATATTCATTTGTTTTATTGGTACTGGGGACAGTAAAATCATTGAACCTCCATAGCAGGGAAGACCTAGAGAACTATTCTTAGGACTCCCCTGCTATTTCGTGTCAATGATTTGACTGTTCCACTAATACCAATGAAACAACTGAATACTGTTTATCCATGATCGTAAGGGGAGTTTTAAAAATTCTACTAAAGTAAGAAATGTTCGGTCTACTGATTTTTGTTTGGGGGGGGGGGGGTTAGAGTTACTAGTATAGTTGTACTCAAGAAAAGTGGTAAAGTATAAAAAAGGAAGTTCTAACATATCACAGTGTATACACTTGTGAAATATAAAAGCCCTATTAACCCCTATTCAAAAGTTATCATCAAAGCTAAAGTTTTTGCAATAAATGACTAGAAAGACAGACCAAAACCCAAAGTTATATGCTTCCCTAGTTGTTCTTTAACTAGGGTAACCAGCAAAAATAGTATCTTAGTTACTCGATGGAGATCGATTTTTTTATTACTCGTTTTAAAACTCATTGCTGCACATCAGAGAAACTCTAAGGAAGTTTGAATTTTTGCAATACTCATGATTTGATTTTTTCCAGAATATTGTTGTATCAAGAGAACATAGCAAACTATACAAAGGCAGTTATTGTCTTACCGCAATAAATACAGATGCGAAATAAGAAAGTCCTGTCGATTACAGTTCAAAAGTTACGGTCAATGTTAGAGTTTTTGCAATATGAATCAGGAGGCAACACAGGAGGGTGACAACATGTTTGTTGGCACCCGAGGTTGTGACTATTGTCCGCCGCGAAGCGGAGGTTAATATTCATGAACGAGGGTGCCAACAAAATTGCTGTTGCCTTCGGATCCAGCCAATAATTGTTTTGTTATATTAAATAACTTTAATTGTACTGCAGCATGGCAGTCGTGTGTACATTTTCTCCGTAGTTCAGCACAATTTTTCCCCGAGATATTGACCGTGACGGTTTCATCGCTGAACCCGAATAAATCACCAATAGATGCCGTAGTATTTGTCAGATGTTCGGATTCATGGTCACATCTGCATTTGAAAAGTTGACCAATCAAATTGTAGTTTGATCAAAATTGCGGGAAATTCTAAGTGTCTCCTTAACAATCGCCAGAGGGCCGACAGTAAAAATTAAATGACCGGGCAGAAAGAGCTGTTTTGTTTTTTGTTTTTTGCTTTTGTTGTTGTTGTTGGTTTTTTTTTTTTTTTTGGTTTTTTTTTTTTTGGTTTTTTTTTTGTTTTTGTTTTTGTTTGTTTTTTTTTTTTTTTGTTTTTTTTTTCTTTTTAAGAAAAGATTTAATAGCAAGACTGTTGGTTATTTTCCCCATATAATTTATATACGGAATTCTAAACATGGATATAACAAACAAATTTTGTCAATATGGGACAAGCATGGACTTCTGACAATCCAGATGTAGGATCAGGTGTCATGGAGGAGTCAGTTTCCACTGCAGTTTGTTCATTTAATATTTGACGCAGAGGCTTTTGAATGTAGTCTGTTTCATATGAATAAGGGTACAGGAACATGTCTGCTAGTATAAAACGGGGCCCAGTTAGGTCCCATTGGAATCCCGATCTTTTCCTGAAAGACTTGATCTCCAAACATTACATAGGTATTGTCTATTAGAAACTCCAGCGTCTTTTTATGTCAACTTCTGTGTACATATACTTATGTGTTGAATCAGAGTGGTGCTTTACGAAAAAGTGTCAGAATTGTTGTGTAAAATTAGAAAAGCCGGATGTTTTGACAATATGAATATTAGAAAAATAAGGTATCTTTAAATTGTCCGAAAGCAACAGATGAATAGAAAGATAGACCAAAACTCAAAATGTTATGCTTCCCTTCTTTAATTCAGGGGACATAAAAATTGAAGAACGCAAAATGACAGTTATCGGACTTCTCTCTCTCTCTCTCTCTCTCTCTCTCTCTCTCTCTCTCTCTCAGAATAATTGTTTGACTTCTTTTTTAACATGCAAAGCTCGAGGAGAGATTGCAAGTTAGAAGTGTTGTTGTATTGTAGTGGTCAACAGAAGAAATCAATGCTTAAGACATTATCTACGACATGTCATTTCACTATCTTTTAAGACAGATTACAACAACATTATCGATTTACCTTGTATGTAGTTATAGAGCTGGATCTCCGAACTTGGTGAAGAATCGCTAAATATCTATTACCGTCGAGGCGTGAAATTCGAAACAGATGTTTCGTATGACCTCTCCAAATTTGATAAATCTATATAGATTTGCGATGTTTACACTTAAAGACACGATAAACACTGACAAATAGATTTCCCTGTGTTTTTATAGAGTTTCTATATTGAATAATCATTTATATTGATAAGGTTAAATTGTTATTACTGAAATGTTTTTGTCTTGTATTGAAAGAGCAAAGTGGGGTTGCCTTTTTTCAGTTCTACTATTCTTCAGTTATTCAACGTATCCAACGAATGGTACATGACATCTGTTCATATTAGTAAACAGGGCTAGAGATTTAGCAAAATAGAAAAAAATGACAAGAGGGTAACTGTACCCCATTCTAAACTAAAGGAGATTTAAAAAAATGTTGTTGGTCGGGTTTACAACAGACTGTCGGCATTCCACTCGGTACTAACTGTACTCCTCTTGCAGCTGACGATTTTCTTTATTCGTATGAGGTTGGCTCCATACAGATGGCATACAATGGTAAGACAGTCCGACCCTTTAACTTTACGTTCCACTATATCGATGACATTTTTTTCATTAAATAATTCTACATTTGGCGACGAAGTTGACCGCATCAATCCAAAACTTGAACTGAATTAAAGGAGAAAACGGAAACTGCCAGGCCTGCTTCATACCTTGACCTACATGCAGAGATCGGCGAGGAGGGGCGGTTGAGAACCAAAACTTTACGATTGAAGAGATAACTCCAGTTTCCCTATTATGAACTTCCTGTTGTATTTCAGCAGCATCTGCATATGGGGTATATATCTTTAACTTGATACGATATTCAAGAGAGATTGTTTCTTATCAGGATTTCTTTGATAAAGAGTTGCTGTCAACAATGTTCTAAGCAACTTAACTAAAAAATTCAAATGGCTAGATTGAAGTCCTCTATTGGAAATTTTATGGTCGGTCGTAATCATGACCTGGTTCAGTATGTGTTACAGATGCTGTTGAATATATCATCCTTGTCCTGTACCTAATTCTGGTTTTGTTTGTTTTTTTTTAATTTGTTTGTTTGTTTGTTGTTGTTGTTGTTGTGGGATTTTTTACGGTCATTACTGAATTAAACTCATTATCGAATTTGAACAATAGATGACAATTTGAAACATAGATGACATGATTGGTGCCGCGCAGTTGCTAAGTAGGTTACCCTTCCGGAGCACCTGAGCTCACCACCGGTTTTGTGTTATTTTCAGTCTTGTATGGATTCCTCTTTGTCTTTTTTTCTGTGTGCCATGTTGTTGTCTGTCGTGAATTCTTGATTGAATATTCCCTAAGTATCTAACTAGGCCTACTCAACTCGCTCAGATCTGAAGATCTTGAGAATGATTTTCAAAACTTCAAACTCTACGCTGTAGCTAGGTCATACCAGAGACGTATATAACACATGTGTTATATACGTCTCTGATCATACAAATTCTCGGGCAAAATCAATGCTCTAGAATAAACATTCAATATTGAGAAAAATGTCTCGAATTTGTGTGCATTCAGTTTTGTTTTATTTCCAAGGCCCCGGTGTATTTCAAATTTCAATAGAAACTGCAATGAGAGGGAGGTTCTAGATCGGGATCGGTGAGTCTTTTCTTTTTATTCCATAACTGTGTACCACGTCATCGAATATGCGATTCTGACGAAAGGCACAAGCGCTCTCTTCGAAATGGCATCAACACTAGAGCTGAAAGATGGTATTTAAAAAATTTCTGCGTAAAAGAAAATTACTTCATAATTTTATCAATAGAATATTCTTTTATTTCATTCTGTTAATAAAATGCACGAACGTTATTGAGATACGACATTTGGTTTTTGCTCCAGTAATATTTCATTGTTGGAGTACATGTTGGTGCATGCTATTCTATTGCCTAGTATTGCTAACATCATGACACAGGCTAGGCCCTATACCATAGCCGGTATCAGTGAATCAAAATTGACAAAAAGAAGTACATGTACTTCATATTCAATCATTCATTTATTGTTCGACAACAAACTTATTTCCTCTTTTAGTCTATGTTTTCATGACCCAATCTTTTCCTAAATTATAAAACATGATAAATACAATGCGTTCATTAAAATCAATTCATATGATTGTCACACTACAAATGCACATACACACTTAATTTTGCTACTTATTTTCAATTATTCTACAAACTTTAGCCAGTACTACAATATATGTGTCTATATATATTATCTTCAGTAGAGACGTATATAACACAGAGACTGGTAACTTCCTATTCTCTCTATTGATTCGTCGTTTGCGACGGAAGTGACGATTGGTGCCTTTCATTGTTAACATATATGGATAACTTATTTACCGAGGTGTTCCGAATGCTCTTTTGAAAGATGAGATTTCTATGCTTGCTCGTAATCAGTCAATCACGATTTATTGAGTTCCTATTTGCATCAAAATGTGTTATTATATAACTGTTATTAATGTTTAACTGTTTGACGCTAATTGGCAAGGTATTTCCTCCTTTACTTTTTTATAAAAGCCTTATCTCGTCTAGATAGTTAAGAACAATAGCTGGCCTGTGATCATGCGAGAGTTTGATAGGCAACTAGTCTCTGTGTTATATACATCTCTGTCTTCAGTGAGCATATGTGGAACAAAATATCTGTTTGCCAAGGTACATACCAGTCTATATTTTCCACATTTTACAAAAAGGTAAAACAGTAATTCAAAGAATAATGTAAAAATAAAACAAAACACTCTGTTTCCACAAATTTGTATGAAACTTTTCATGATACGCATCATGTAAAAATATGTAGAAACTAGTGTCACTGTCGTCAACCACTTGATAACTTTAGGCCAAGGGGCCGAAAATTTGTGCGTTTGTTATATTTTTGCAAGGATACTTCCCTTTGGAGGAAATTGGATTACAAAGAGTAATGGTTTTTACCTCTCACCGAAGAACCTATCCTCATATGAGACAGCATAAACAAGGTCTTATGTCATTATGTGTATGTCAGTAGGTTAAATTAAAATACCCTTACTGTAGGCTCAATGATCCTACGCTGAACATACATACACGTACTGGCCAAAACTTGAAGCCTGTCAAAGCCAATAGACATTGTTCTCACTAAATACAATAGTGCGCATACAGATATATTGTACATTTGTCAATCCATATTTTATAAATTATTGGTTAGGTGAAGAACAATGTAGTGTTTTGATAAATCAAGTCGATATAAATTCAATAGATCTAATTTCTGTAGTTGTATTTACTTGCCATTAAAATTCTGACTTTACAATATCTTGTTTTCCCAGTTATCAAAGAAACCCTAGAAAACCGGGGAAGCTTGGGTCAGATTAAGGCAAGAATTCGTGCAGAAGTTTTCAATGCTTTGGATGATCAAGCTGAAGTAAAACCACCCCTGAGTAATGAGAATATGATCATAAATGAGCTCATCAGAGAATATCTAGAATTCAACAAATACAAGTATTCATCCTCAGTTTTAGTTGCAGGTAAGTTTTTTTTATATATATTTATTCATACTTGTTGACAAAGGGCAGAGAGTTTTTTTTATCTTTCCATTTGATCGTTTGTCAGCAAAATATAACTTTGCCATGTCTATTCAAAAAAAGCTAAAACACAACTTGGCTATAGCTTTTGAATGATGACACTTTCATTTTTAACATGTGTGTGTCTACTGACTAGACTTTTTTTCAATACCAAAGTTTTTTTTAACCTCCTTGCCTTGGATTTTGACTGAATTTTTTAAAGACTTTGAATTTGTATTACTCTCTTAAGGGAGGCATTTGTTTTTCACTAACACATATTGTTTTAGTCCTTAGTAAGGTAGTGATATGGATAAGAAAAGTCTATAACGAATCGGCTTAAAGTAAATTCAGTGCTATTACAAAGAGGAATGAAACCCCTGAAAAGAATTACTGTTTATCTATTTATGTAGTAAATTCCGATGCGTAGAACAAAGGATGCCTAACAAGGTCAAAAGTCAATCCCCTTTGACTTTGTTATAGATCAACTCCACTGTATTCCTTTCATATGAGCCTAAATTTGCAGGGCTCACCCAGGACTCAGAAAATTGTAAGCCAAAATATTAGTCAACCGAGATTTTTATTAGCCAATCGATAGTTCTATTAGCCAATGAACATTTACCAGTATGTGAAATATTTTTCATAATTTACATAGAATGACATCTGTTAGCCACATTGGGCATTTGCATACATACATTTTGAATCATCTCCCCTTTATTTCCTGACATTCATTCTTAAATTATGTTTTGATAGGTAACTTTTATGACCATATGATACCATTCAATAGATACACTTTTTA
>JACSZP010016500.1:0-18711 GCA_016161895.1 Pinna nobilis | reverse complement strand
ATATATATTGAAGTTATTCAATGGTAGATGGTTGATATTTTGATATTTAGATAGACACATTATTTGTTTAAATTAAGGCACTTTTAGTGAGATAATGGTATTGTTATAAAAATTGTAATGTAAAAATATAATTGTCATAAGGATAATGTCAATGTTGTTATAGTAACAATGAGGATGATAATAACAATGATTACTTAAATTACCGTCTCATCATCATCATCATCATCATCGAATATAATAACAATAACAAAATTAAAAATGTTAGTATATCACAATAAAGATTTAGATAGTTTCATTAGGGTAAAAATGAAAAAACTATTAGAGTATATACTCTTAATAAAGGATGGATTAATTGCCATCACACAAAAGCACTTCGAAAGATTATTATCTATGAGATAAGAGCTTGTATTATCTATGAGAAAAGGAGCTTGTGATATCAAATTTATATTTCAATACTTTTACATTTGCATAATAATGCACAAGAATCATAAATATTTCTCAAAAGCGAAGTTACGTGCATTTTATTGCATTTGATAGATTGATTTTCATTGCATCACATATCAATATGTTATTCAATTCGCGTTCTATTTAACATGCCTAAGAAAATATTTTCTGTCCCAGTAAATTGTACTTAAGGGTCTTTTTTCTTAGACAATATGCCTCCTGCGTTCTGATGATGATTCTGAGCGAAATGACTTAAACGCGAAATAAGAGCAAAACAAAAAAGAACGATAATTCAATAATTATTATGGATAATTTCTGTCAATGCAGTTTCCTAAGCACTTAGCTAACCTTATATTCATCTCGGTTGATCAGTTTTATGTAATGGCCGTATTCATGACAGAAGCCATTTCCTGAAGTAATCGCAATGTGAATACCTCTATTGTTGAATTCTACCTCGCGCGTATTATAATAGGAAACAATAGACCCATTTATCCTAAACTCAAACAATTACCAAGCATATGTATTATTGCTATTTGCTAATTGCCCACAGGTTGCGAAAAGGAACGGCAAGGTGAAATCCGGAAAATCGTCACCCGGTTACAGTTCGTAGACACTAATCTTAGTGTCAAAATCGTATTGAAACCACCCGTTCAATTGGTCATAGGCATAACGAATAAGAAATAAACAAAATATAATTCGTTACACCCTGCGAGTTTACGACATTATTTATAAAGTGACATTAATTTATTTAGAAATGATTCACTGGTAAGTCATCTATGCATGTATAATAGAAGATAGCTATCATTTGATTCATCGCAATTTAGGGGGGGGGGGGAATAGTAAGAATATAATCTGAAGAAATAAATGGGTATATTTTTAGGCATGAAAAAATTCTCTAGAAAAGAAAATGATATTCGAACCCGCGACCGTATGATATGAAGACAAGAAACTACTGCGGATCATTCAGAATGAAATATAAGATACAGACAGTAGTAGAAGTGAGTAAGATGAAAATAATAGATAAAAGAGAGGGAGTTGAAGCTCTCGAGGGGGGAAGGTAAATCCCTGATGGAAAACACAAAAAAATAGTGAAAACAAAAAGAGACAATGCTCCAAATAATATTCCTCACAGCAACACATAAACTGGAGATAAAGTGACATGAACCCCACAAGAAGGAGTGAGTTCAGGTGCTCCGGATTAGTAAGCAACTTTCGCTCCACTCGTCACCTCATAAATTTATATGATAAAACAGCAAAAGTGCTTACAAATTTTGTAACGGGAGCAGCAGTAACAATTTAAGTTTTAGTAGAAACGATAGCATTGCCCTGTAAGTGAAAGTAAACGAAGTAATAGCAGTACCTAGAGTTGGCGTGTAGCAATTCTTATAAAAGAAGTTGTAGTATCTTTCTTTTTATCATAATTACTATAACATCACTTAGTTTTGCTACCATATCTTGATAACTTATTCATAGTCATTATTATAATTACCTTGTATTCAATTTATCATAATTAATTCATTATTTCTGAAGTACTCAGTAATTTGTCGAAGATATATGATTTTTTCTTTCCTTTTTATTATGATCAATTTGATACTATATACAGAACTATGAATATTTTATTTCATTGTACCAGGGCTCAAGCTCAAACTTAGTACTCAGCTCTACTGTTTTTCCTCAAATGTTGAACTAATTACAAGATAATGAAGGTAATTAAGAGTTAAATGCAAGTTAGCATTTCTGTATTTACACCATACTATCTAAATACTATTAACATTTTGTGTTTCTCCTTGTTATTTAATAAATCAGATCCCAAAAAGTGGTTGAAGCTTATGCTCAAATCTTGAGTATAATGCTCAACGTCTTTTTGAATTATTCTAGCTGCTGATTACTGGTTAATACAGACTATTACTGCTATATAAATGATACGATGCATATACACATGCTAAATAGCATTTTAATTTAATTCATAAATCACTTGAATTTATGCAAAATTTAGGAAAAACAGTTGCGCAGAATACTGAGTGTGAGCTTGAGTTTTTCTTTGGGAGTTCGGGCCCAGAATGTTAGAACACTTTACAATAGTTTAGGCATAGGACTCACATAATAGTTATCGAGTGGCAAAGCTAAAAGACTTCATCATACGCATTGAGCTGGTGTCTTGGTGAGCATACCACCTTTGATGTTTCCTTCTACATAATTGGACATTGAAGATGTCAATAAATTAAAAGGGTCGCGGCATGAAGTGATTTCCGCTTTGTCACTTGAGAAAAGTTATAACTGCGCTTCTTGCTGCGGTAATTTTATTTTTGTCTTTGGATGAATTTTCTTGGAATTACGAATGTAATTTCCAGCAAATTAAGTGTACCCACGACGGTTAGATAATTTTCTTTTTTTCTCCTTAACAAAACTGCGCATTGTAGTGCCAGAGTGACTTCTGCGACCGCGAGCCCAGAGTAATGTAGTTCTTAATAAGTCCATTCATTTCTCATTTCGATGTATTTTCACCCCAATTTTATACCCATTCCCTCGATGAACACAACTTTGATACTTTGTTACAAGTTATTATACATGTATTAAGCCTTGCGTGCGAAGTGAACAAAATTTATTCATGCGCAGTAACACTGGGACTACATTCGCGTGCCAAGATGCAGACGATCAAAACTCCTGACGACAGCTGTCCAAAATGCTATTGGAATCGACAATGTCGTTTGTTTACCAATTTATTCTGTCAGTGACTCCGACTACTTCAACCTTCTACATCTTTTTGAAGGATTAGAAATGTAATGTTCTGTAACGCTTCTTGGTCCTTGTTTTCCATATTTCACTTTAGAGTATTTCAAACCAAGCAGATGGCATCCATCTTACTGCACGGAAAGATTGATAGAAGTTTTCTATAGGTCAACTCTTTCTATAGAGTCTTTCGAAATCATTGAACATGCCACACTTGTTTAATAGGCAGAGGTACCTTTCACTTACCTAACTCATTAACCAACTAAGAAAGTCATTTTTATCTTAATTTCCGAGAAGCTCATCGGACTTGATCGCATGAGTCGATGCCCTGTCAAAGTTTCTTCAGGGCTGAATTTTGGACGCATGTAACATAAGACTAAAGCCATCATCGGTAATCTGGAAAAACGTGGCCGTAAGAAAAGAGAAATGTTAACCACCTATATCAACATCAGTCGACAAGAACTCGAGATTGATAGAAAGGAAACTCTGTCTGTTGTAATAATCTGAAGAGGAGAAAATTATCTTTTTATTCTTTTTTACGGATGAAATCGGACATTAATTCAGCTTTCAAAGGGAAGAAATGATACTCATCTATATGGCCTATCGTAATTCTGTAAAACAATATATGGACTTTAGTTGCATGCAATAGGTCAAAAGTCAATCTTTGATGGAAAGAGATAAGAGTAGAGCGCAGAAAGGAGATACTTCAATCAAATAAGTTTTGACAGCCCTTAAGAATTTCAGTGGCAGTGTAGTATGATAGCGAGTGAACGTCCACAGTTTTTACGCGTCGCCAAATGTATGACTTAATATCATGACGAATGCCAGAATAACATCTACATATCTAGGTACATACATTGGCACACCAATGCGGATGAGATGTCCATTCATATAGGCATGTGCATAATGAGAGTCCTATCAAAATATTAATGCATGTATAATTTCATACAGTCTAACCTGCCTTAGCAACCCACTGAATAAAAGAAAAACCTGTCTTACCTTTTATAAATCACCTGAATTAAGAGACCATCTGTCATATGTGACCCTTTTGCTCCTTGCCTTGGACGGTCTCTTAAAACAGGTTAAACTGTATATGGATAAAACGAAACTGGTGTCAGACGTTAAGTCATGAAGATATACTAACAAGGATATTGAAAAAGGGTAAAAGAGTAGATAAAGTATTACTTATCTATAGCTGTTAAGATAGATAGATAGATAGATAGATAGATAGATAGATAGACAAGCAGAGAAACAGGCAGACAGACAATATACATCGCAAACTGCACCCGAAATTTTTTTTTTCTCAAAGATTTACAAAGTACATCGAGCTGAGCTTTAAAAATTAAATATTTATAGAATAGGATTCAATTATGAAAAAAACCATGATTTTATATCGACGTTTGTCATAGTTGGCTGAAGCAACATTATTGCAATATAGCAGTTTCCTCTTTCCTTTAGAAATAGCTGTAACTTTAGATGAAACGCCCATAATTAATTCACCACGTGCCGAGTGATTTGTTACGATTCAAACATGTTGACATTTTCCATCATAAAATTAAATAAATCAATGATTTGCGGCAATCTTAATGAATATTTTGTCGTTTTAAACCGCAGACTATATTTGACGACTGACGATCGTTTGGCACATCGGGTAGTTATGTAAATAAAAAATAAATGTCAAAATATCTAATGAGAAATAAACATATTTATTTATTTGTTTTATGGAATTTTTAAGTCGCGTTCACTTTATTTGTAGTAATGCCATAATGCAGACGGAGACTTGGCCTCTGTTAACGACTTGACACTTGACTAGGGGGCGTTGTATCATGTTAAGCATATCCTAGGCATGAGACCAAGGTTTTCACTGCTTCATCAGCAAGCTAGTCACACTGTGGTACAAATGACAAATACTTGCAGCTAAAACAAGTCGACGCTGTATCATACCCGGCTATCTACATCAGGCAATGATACTACCACTGAGATTGATACGGCTCGAACAACTTAATACCCGTTACAAAGTTGTTTTTTTTTTCAATTTCCTTGACCAATATGAGGAGAGATCTGTTTTAGATTATTATTCATACATTGAAAACGTGGTAATTTGGAGACAGTTTTGTTTCACGACTTAACTTCAACAAAATACAATTTTGTCATTAACAGAAACATGTTACATATATTTTGTTAAAGTATATTAAATATCAAGTTTCATAATTATACAATTTTGTCGTCATAATACGGCATTACTTAGATGCTTGTTTTCGTGATTTTGTTGAACATCCGACTCAAGAATGCAAAAGACGACAAATATTTACATCATGACTTTCTTTAACATACTATATGTTACTGTGATACTACTAGCACATAGGCAGAGTAAAACGGCCATGTAGATAAATACATTGCCGCAAGAATGATTGTATCCTACTTGTTGTCTAGAAAATTGAAGTTAAACGCAAATAAATATGAAACTTGCATACTTAAAAGAAACAAATCATTTCTGCTGTTTATTCAACAGATTTCAATGACAAAATGTAGGCACTTTTTATCCATAGCAACCGTATTGGGTGCCATTTTTGTAGTTACCATGTGAATAACACACGTTAATGTCATATTTGAAAGGAGGTAAATAAAATTGTTTGTAAGATGTAAATATAAGGATTGAATGCGTATACGGTAGTATGATCTCTGTTGTAAATGCATATATTCATTTTGAAGCACTACTGTAAAGGCAGTAAAAGCGCAGTTCAATCCTTTAATACTCGATCTATCAGCTTGTCGGAACCAATGGCTTTGTCGTCGACCGTAGGAAGAAAGCTACATCATATACATATATAACATTTACACCAGGAAAGATAAGATTTTAAATATTTCACATATGACTTACTCATAACTATGTCTGTCATTTAGGGTCATGAACTTGGAGCTATTGACCTAGATCTAGGCCCAATTTTAGTCAACTTTAACCATATTCTTTTAAAATCTTAACCTTTCTTGTTTCCCACACCTCAAGTTTTGATTTTAATAAAGGCAGCATAGCATTAATACATGTACGTGTACGTGATAAAATAATATCTTGTAATTTCTGGACTTTTATTTCCTTTACTGTTTAACCATAACAAAATTTCTTCTCCTCGGTATTTATGTGACATTTTATTTTCTTTTGGCCAACCTTGGCGAAAACGATAATGCCAATGTCATGATCAAATGCATAATTTCATCTAAAGCACAACCTAACTCATTTTAATCAAGTTTTAGTTCGCAATCGAGGGAAAATTTCAATTTCCAATGAATTTCTAGGACAAAATCGCTTTGTTGGTATGATATTACTATATAATAATCTCAGAAAAGGTCAATTATTATGAGTTATTATCTCATGTGAAGACTTAACAAAAAGTCGAATAATCTAAAACAGATTCATCCTAAAAACAAGACGTGTGTATGAAAAACTGACGCCACCTTGCGACAAAACAGTAATAGTGACAAAATTTCAATTTTCTAAAAAGAAAACTCCGAGGCAAAGGCCAAGAGGTCAAACTCCATGGTCAAGTTCAGGAAGTCATATTTTTCTGTATCAAAAGACATGTCTTGTTGTCACGATCCAGCACCTATGAAATAATTAAACCCTATCAGTAAATACTCAATTTAGCTAAGGCTAAAATTTGCTAAATTGCAACAATGAAGAGCATTTTGTCCGGAATCCGCTACCACAAGGTCATAAAGTCATAAATATTGGTTGGTGGTTAGTTGTATACCCGTAATTGTTTAACGCCCCACTCAAGAATCTTTCATTTATAAATATGTATCACCGTATACCGGAAAAGGGCGACAAAAGAGTAGGTCCATGAAATGTGTCAAAATCGGCCCTTTCAAATGGCCAAAATGAAACCATTGTTTTTGGGATAAATTTTCTGCATAAGAAAACGTATGGGTATTGTACTGTACCAGGGTTGAACACATTTTAAGTTTTGTACCTGGTGCAAGAGGACCCACCCTTCCAATAACGTGAAATTCAAGAAATTGCTAAAACTTGGGAAAATAAAATGTTCAAATTGTATACAGAGCACCATCCTGCCTCAAAATCATTATGGTGTCAGTTCAATTATAATAATAAAAGTTTTTTTTTATTTTGATTAATTTTAAGTGGGGAACACCTGTGTTCATATCTAAAAAAAAACCCAAAATGTTACTAATTCACGAGCAGCTATTTTAAGCGATTTGGCACCTTGTAATCATTGGAAAATATCGTACAAATGTCTCTGGAGTGAAAATCTGAAAACAATTTGCTGTAAAACAACAGACTCCAGGTAAGTGAAATATTTTTGAGCTGAGCGTTAAACAACAATGCAGCCCCTTCTGTTTAGCAGCACTTTCAGTACTTTAGTTTTATATATCTATCATTTTATCCATTTGTCCAAAATTGGGTTTCCCTTGGTCAAAATGAAATTCAAGTAAATATTTACACTCCATGTGTCAAGCTATTTTTATGTGAGATTAGTCAATTTCTGTCACAGGGCCGATTTTGACCCTTCGCAGGCCCACTCCTTGCCTATGCTCGGTCCTTATGGCCCTAGAGCAGGGGCGGTTCTTTAATGTGCCGACACCTACTGTGGGATCTCGATTTTTAAAATCTCATCCGAAAGGCAGGGACAGCAAACCGCAGCCTGGCTCGGATTCGAAGTCATGACCTCACGATCAGAAGGCAAACACGCTTACCTCTGAGCCAGAGAGTAAGTACGAACACTGTGCCCGGGATCCCCTTGTTGTTGTTGTTGTTTAACGTCCCACTCAAGAATATTTCACTCATATGGAGACGTCACCGTGTACCGGTGAAGGGCGACAAATTTTGCCTGTGCTCGGCACTGCTGGCAGTAGAGCAGGGAGGGTTCTTTAACGTGCCAACACCTACTGTGACACGGGACCTCGGTTTTTACTGTCTCATCCGAAAGTCAGGGACGGCCAACCGCGGAGAGGCGCTGCGGGAATCGAACCCCGGACCCCTCGGCTCGAAGTCGAACACGCTAACCACTCGGGCACGGAGGCCCCGGGATCCCCTTCAGTGAGGACATAAAGATAATATTTTGTAACACAAAGTTTAACATCATGGCATTTATTCATCAATATTACATACACAATTTATAATCGAACATAGCGTAGACTTGTCTATGACAAGAAATCAATAAAAAGACAACATTAAACGAAATAATGAGTAACAAATGAAATAAGCATAAATTTATACGATATAACAAAGTAGCTCTTAATAAGTCACCCTGTCTTAATCCCTTTCTTCACAAAGGTTACATAATTATACGTAGTTTTCGTGGTCAATATGTACAGTGATTGGAAAGATATAATGGTATGTATACAAGTATGGCAGCAAGGAAATAATAGCACTAAAGTCACTCCTCATCAATTCAATGTAGTAAATGTTATTGGAATAAAAGTTCAACTTTTTTACATTTCACCTATTGTATCTCTGATTTGGGTGATTCTGTATTGATTGGCAAAAATATGTTCTGACGCAAGGTAATGGTTCAAATGGAAATTCAGTGGACATACATTTTGTTCATCAAAGAAACCCGTTTGTATTTCTCGTTTTCTTCAATTGAAAAAAAATGTAATAAAAATTGACAATAACACCATTAATGTGTCCTCTTTCAAAGCATATTTATCAGGAATGTTTTGCGGCAATGTACAAGAAATGACAACTTCTGGATAATTTTATCGTACTTTCTGATGCAAAGTTGTAAAGAACAGTGTATGCCAGAAGTAGTAGAGATTCTGGAGTAATACTAAGTTGACAGAGCTTACACCAGGGTGAGAATTGATATGATAACCTAAACAATAAACTAGAAGTAGTACCAACAGATATTGGGAAAAAATCCAAATTCTGACAAATGTGACAAGTTGAGAAATAATAGTTGTCTGCTCGTGGAGAACTGCAAATCCCGAATGGGGTTGGATAAGTGTCCTGTAGGAATCCCCTGTTAAATCACATCTAACACGTTCTTCAAATATACCCCAAAAATTATCACTAGAAAATTTGGTATTTCCTGTATATCTGAATTTCAAGTCTTCTGCGTTTACCTGACTTGCAATTTTTTTCTCATTTCTTAATTACATTTGATTTGCTAAACCTGAAATGTTTTTGATAAATGAGGAATGACTCTAAAAAGAAAAGGGGGAATATCAAAGAGAATATATGAAATAGTATAGGTGGTAATAGCGATGAAAGTATATTATCCAACCAGGTTTTCATAAACAATATGACCTGTAAACTCCTTCAGGTTCTAAGTAAAATACTTTAGAAATTATCTTGCCATGGTTTGAAATAGTTGAATGTCAAACGACGGTGGAAATGAGGATACTTAACATTGTACCTTGGTACATTATTTCACCCTAGTTCAAAATTTGTCGCAGAACACAAAATGGTGTTGGTATCATACCTTTTCTCGCAGCCTTTTAAAGCTTAAGTTGTGTCCGAATTTCAGGCAAATTTGTTTTTATACTACACATGCTATTGTTTCGCTAATGATAAAGAAGGAATGTTTGATTTATTGATCAACATGTAAGCTCATTCTTTGCTGAAATGGAAAAAAACAAGGAATGTTTGATTTATTGATCAACACGTAAGCTCATTCATTGCTGAAATGGAAAAAAAAAACAATCTAGCGAAATTTGAAAATTTTCAAAAATTATTGACTTCAGATTAAAGATAAACTAAGAGGCCGGTCAGAAATTTGTCCAGACTTTCAGAATACTCCATACACTTGAGAGAATAAAAAGAATTTTAACTTTCAAAATATTGACAAGATACTGCACATTATTCCAAAAAAAAAAATGCAAAAATTCTGTCAAGATACTGCGTGGTATACAACAAAATATATAAAATTCTTAAGCACAATCGATACAAAGTGTAACAAAGTCTACAGCCACCAGAATAACGAGGACACCATTCCTCAGACACAGTGAATGGTTACATAACATTATTTCATTTAGAAGCACCAAGATTGCGTAAATAACCACAGACCAAAAATGGACTACAACGGAACATTAAGACTTTCAGTAGGGGATAATACTACATAATCTGAATATTCAAAAAAATTAGGTAAACCGAGATCAATAAATAAATGCAAGTTTATCTGAAAATAACATAAAATTGTGTCGTTTTGGTGTATGCAAAGGTCATGTAACAGCATCTCTCTCTCTCTATCATTAAAATGCTCCCAGTCTAAACTCTTTAAAATTCGCAAGCAGACAAAATTGCTTTGCACCTAGACAATTTTCGCTTCCTTTTAAGTTTCACCATTTTCATCTATGTTAATTTAGGTCAAAAGTTGAAATGAATATAAATGAATATAAAAGCAAAATATTTATGCTATATAAATTAAGTACTAACATACTTAACGTCCAAGAGGCTGTACTAAATTAAGACGAATTTAAGAAATAGTAAATGTTTTTGTAATAAAAATCGAAAATAACTAAGAACGAAGATGTCCAGGGTTTTGATTGTTATTGTAGCTAATCATCAAACTTTCTGATGTTTTCACTATTCCTTTTGGTGGCTGGCTGAACAAAGACAATATTTGTATTTTTAATTAGATTTTCCTATTAAAGGTATTTAACTTCGTTTGATATGTCCATTAAAGTTGGTTGTATAACTTATCAGAAGCGAAATATGTAGCATGGCGAAAATTTCGGGTCTCATACTAGAGGTGTGTAAATTTTGATGGTATGATACTTCAAAAAAGCTCAATTCTGTTGATAGCGAAACAAAAATGTGACTTTATCACCATACAGATTCACAATGAAATGTAGTCGAGCGACAGGATATGTAGATTATGATTGGTCGTTAGTCTTATTTTAATAAAATATTTAATTTTAGTAATTTTTTCTTAAACATTTGTATAATATGTGTAAAAGAATTTGTCAAATTGAACAATATTAAATCAATAAATAACGTTATATTTACACCAAATCAAAAATAAAATTACTACGATGTCAATAGATTGGATACGTAGAAAACAAGTACATGTAAATATATTGGACATTTTATGAAGATAATGGAAATGCTTTTCTGGTATGTAAAGCATTTGAAAACTCAATGAGACGGGCGCTTTAGAAGTAGAAAGAGGAAAGTATTTCTAGAAAAAGCGACTTGTAGTAATATATCAATATATTGAGTAAAACTAAACTAAGCAAGAAATGGATTGTTGTAATCGTCAAATAATTTTCTTCATGTAACTGTCCCTCTAGTTTATTATTAAATATTAATATTTTAAACAGATTCATCAGATTATTTTGAATCTGGTGAAAAATAGGGATTTGCTAATAGCTGAACACGGCTATAAAATCCAGATCCTTGGGATAACGTGGGTAAGAAATACAAGAGAAGCAGGGTCATAAAGAGTTTTTTATCAAAACAAAATTCGTTATGGATAAAATTACTGTAACTTTGGAAACAGAAAAAAGATTCGCAACCAAACTGAAATTAATGAAAAAAAATTGAAGAGAAGTACCAAGTAATATTCGCAAAATTAAAGTCCAAAATATGACACTCATTATGTATCTTGCAACCTTTTCATACATTTGTATTTGTACATATCTCATATTTATCGCAAGCAAAATATAAATGGGTCTAAATGTCGGACATTTTACTGATCAAGGCACAACATTTTTGCAATTCCATTTTTCTTGCACTTCTTATTAAAGAATTGTTCCTGTCAGATCTAATATAGTCTGTGACATCGATTGAATTCTGTTCTACGTGTTCTATGTTGTTGTGCACGGTAAAAAGATGACAACGCGAGTGGCAAACTTTTTAGAAAACTTTTATACTATGAATGAGATATATACCTTGATTTCTATATGAAGAGAACAAGACGTGAATTTATATTTTTTTGTACTGATTCAAGATTGAAAAAAAACCAAAACTTTGAAGCTTTAACAATTCGATTTTGTCAAAAGCAGGAAAACCATGTTTTTTTTACTATTAGATGGGGTTTTCTTGTAGAAAGAAGTTACATAAAAACTCATAAAGTAGCTTCAAATATCTGTATTTTTCAGGGGTGCACAATGTATAATTTTAAATCAATAGATAAAAGAAGCTGCTACTGAACAAACAGAAAATAGAAAGAAGACATATTTCTAACACACTTTGTCTGCAGCATGAAGTATAAACGTATGCCTGCTAGAAAGTAACCTTTGAATGTGACAGAAGATTTCATTTGATAACAGCATTCAATATCAGTCTGTGGAGTGAAAACACAATAAATAAATCAGTATAGATTTTGACTTCGTAATTCTCATTTTGTGAGATAAATAAAAATAAAAATTCATGAAAATATCACAATTTCTCACCAGGGATTTTTTTCTTCACTGAGTCAAATGTCAAATTCAAAGTGTCAAAATTCTATGCACAGAATATCCAAAGAGCACGTCGTTAAATTATAGTTAGAAAAATACTACCAGCAAATACATAGCTAAAAGTGTTCCTGTATTGCAACCATTTTGTTTATAAACTGAAACCGAGATTATTTCCTTATGACGGAAACTAAGTGAGATCAAATCACGGGAATTTAATGAAAGTAATTTGTAAAATGAAGAAAACTAGAAAATTATAATAATAAATAAACAGCCATTGTCGGATCTCTTGAGACATATTTTCATAAATGCTTTAAATGATAAAAGTAAAGGCAAATAGTATAGTGGAAAGCTCTACAAGATACCAAATCTTCAGCATTTCTTGGTGCTAAAAATAGGTCAAAACGATGGATGACTTTTCTATAGCCAGATTGTATTTTACTCAAAATTTTGAGTTAGGTTTTAGAATTTATCAAACGTGAAGAAATTATACTTAATCGGATCAAGAATTATATCAGCGAGGTAAAGAAAACTAATAAGACTGTTCAGAGGGATGGATATCTATAACTCTTACGTAATTCCCGGAAAACATCTTTTAAAAAATGTAACAAATATCTTTATTACCGAGGTTAATACAACAGACAATGGACAGAAAAGGGTGCCATGCTGGAACAATAACAACAACAGGGCAAAGTTGATCTACAAATTAACAATAAACTTGATCTACAAATTAACAAAAGCCTTAATATATCAAATTCCACCGATAAATCTTGTTTCTGTATTTCGTTCATCAATAATAATTCTGGGATCAACTCTGACCTGTTGCCGCTTTGCCTAAGTCCTGTAGTTTTGTACAAAAAACTTTGACAGACAAAAATCCGATCCTTTATCATTTCCTTTTCACTCTCTGTGTACAGAACACTTCCGAGCATTCACGAAAATATTCACGGGGTTGAATATTGTCCGTGAAATAATCATCTGGCATGACGTCATCAATACCTTACTGATGTACATAAAAAGGGGACTATGGATTTCAAGAAATTGTCACTTTTGACACGTGTGACATGCTGTCTTCAATAATTCCACGTGGGCCTTTCTGATGACACGAGTACATGTCATTGTGTGTCACTGTCCAGTCCTTTGGGTCACCATAAGAATTATTCACTGTTGGGTACTGGTACCACGGTGATGACTTGACCACAGGGACGGGGATACCTCCAGTCATAGGCTGTTTGTCGTACCCTCTGTTCAAAAAAAAAAGAAAGAAAGGTCAGCTAAATTTGGAAAATATGTAGAACAATGCTTGCAAAATTGTGAAAGCAATATTTTGCAAAAGTTAGTAAAAGTAGATATCAATAAGCTGACTCCAGATAACGAAACCTCTCCTTCTTTTACAAAAGGAAAAATCTTTAATATATATTTTTGTTCAATATAGCAATTAAGGTATGTAATAAAGATCCGTTGTTTGTTGTTGTGTTTTTGTTTAACGCCCCACTCAAGAGTATTTCACTCATATGGAGACGTCACTGTGTGCCGGTGGAGGGCGAGAAATTTTTGCCTATGTTCGGCAATTATGGCCGTAGAGCAGGGAGGGTTCTTTAACGTGCCAACACCTACTGTGACACGGGACCCCGGTTTCTACTGTCTCATCCGAATAATCCGTAAAGTATTGTCCAGCTATTAAGATGTTACCACTACATGCAAAAAGATTGTAAAGACAAAATTTTTATATTTGTTCTCATTCAATCCATACTAGCATGTCTATTAATGTAATCTTTAGAAAGATTTCACTTTAGAAAGATTTCACTTGAAATTGTAATATTGTGTCAACAAATCCTAAAAAGGCAAAGTTTATGAGGATAAAAAGAAGTAGCCTTTGATCAATGGATTCAAACATTCAAAGACACCAACACGTATATGATAATGCTATCTCGCTTGAAGAATATGGATAAATCGTGATGACTAGGACATTTCAAAAACATTTAAACATTTTCAATTCAATTCATTAATTTCATTCTCTTAAAACTTTTCATAGTGAGCCTAACCGGTGGGCATGGGAAGCTTGATTTTCAAATGAGTTAAACTAAAAAAAACTGAAAAAAAACTATTAATTTACTTTAATATAATTGCTAAATATTTTGACTTTCAAATCGTTTCTTAAAATAAAAGGAAAAACAACAGAATATGGTATAGTGATTCCAAACATATAACAAAGTGTATATTTGCCTAGCATAAATTGTCAGCATGCCACAATTTTTAATCTATAGTTTATGCTCACCTATTTAACTGAGCCTTGTTTGCCACAGCACTGTGGATGACCGAAGCTGGCGTTGCTCCGGATACTGGACTACTAGTGACCAGCATTCCATTCTCCATCTTTCCATTCATTCCGTTCTGCTTTGGACTTCCCCCTGGGTCAGACCTGGGTGTGGAATTAGGACTTTGGGCTATCGTTTGTCCAGATTTTGGACACTGCCATGAAGGTCCATTGTTCACCACATTAGCCCTCACAGAATTATTGTTGTACATATTTGTGGGTGGACTCCCCATCTGATCAGAAGTCCTCGAAGATTGTAACGACCTCGGGCTAGCTGCGTTCTTAATGACGGAACTATGGTGTAATGGAATTGCAGAGTTCATTCCCTGATTTTGAACCAAGTCTGACGGTGAACATATTACTTTTGTCTCCTTTGAGAGGATATTAGTCCCTATATCTGCTTTGAACAACGCAGACGATGACAAACAGCCTGAATGGCTAACCATACCGTCCATACCATTGACCAGTGGCGCACCATTATAAACTGACGATGAACGCAAGTCAACAGGTTCAAGTGCACCATTTAACCTTGTGGGAATTCTCTCATTACCGTAGTCATATGCATATTTCCTGAAATCGTTGTCATAGCGTGAAACGTCCTCACCATAATGTACCTTTTTGGCAAGATCTAAACCATAACTATCAAATCCATACTTTGACACATCGTAGCCATACTTAGCTGGTGACGTCATGAGATCAGAGTAACTGTTTCCATGGTAACCAAGAGTATGCTGATATTGTCGATGTGGGTCTAAATAGTACCCATTGGTATAACTGTGTTTATCGGTATCCGCTATCCTGTAAGAATCTGGTGTTGGATACACAGTTCCGGCAAATCCTGGGTACCCTCTGTATATATCCGATTCTATTGCGAAGTTATTCCCAGGGTAGGGGTACAACAAGTCAGGTTTGAACTCCCCACCCTCGTACCCATTGTAAGCTGGGTACCCAGGGTAACCATTTAACCCATTCACGGGCTCCCTGCCAATTCCTTTCCGTTTCCGACCTTGATTTTGTAGGAACGAGTCTCTGACTTGGTTTTTCTGTTTTTTATTCTTCCCGTTTTTCATTTTAGAGATCAAATCATCATTTGGAAAGTCAAATCCAGAACAAATGTCTAAATCCAGGAGAGGATACGGAAGTTTGAACTCACTTCCTCTCTTGTGAAATAAATCCTGACCTTCGTCATCACTGAAAGGGAAATATTCAGTAAGATAAATAATACTTGGTATGAGGCTTTGAAGTAATTAAAATAGTTTACTTGTCAATACAAACGTATCAACTAGAAATTTCTTCTTATCAGATATTATTACATGTATTGAAATTAAACAAATTGAAGGGAATGACAATTTCTAGATATCTATATATTTTGTACTCAATAATGGACTATATTTTATTATTGAATTTTATAAGTACAAAACTTCTAATATACATTATTCGACATTTGTGAATCTGTAGCATTCATTTTCTAACCTGATAAAATGCATACATCCTTCTCATTTATACTGCATACAAAGTAATTTTTGTCCCGTGTAATTCTTGCCCAAACAGTTTTACCCCGTTTTAGTCTTGTAGTTTTGTCATTATTCCATGTTATGAATTTACTGTTTTGAATTCGCACAGTTATTAAGTCCCTTAGTAACTTGCCCACTAACGATGAAGGCAAATGGACAACATAAAACGNNAAAAAAAATGAAAAAAAGCTTTTACATACAAATTCAAATCATAAAGTAGTAAAAGAACTAACGTGAGTTGGCGATGAGTACAAATCACAAAGTCCGGTTTACTGTTCTTGTAAATAACCTTACAACTGGACTGTAACCATAGCCACCGGAAGTCTTTTGTATACCAACGGTAGGCTATTAAACCGGAACTTCCTGTTTTTATCACTGAAATGAGGATTTAAAAAGATACATTGGTCATATGTTTGTCCATTTAGGCAAAAATTGCCTTATTCAATTCAAAATGAAAATAAGCGTGTCTAAAATAATTTTAGTGCAAGTAAAACCATAAACTGTACAAATATAAATTTATCTGTATTGATTTTATGTACGTTGTAACAAGATAAATAAGATATTCAATATCAACTTATAAAAATATTGTTATGTTTCAAGTCAGATTCGGTGTAAATTCCATTACATAATTTCAGACTGTCAAAGTACGAAATTAATTCAAAACGCCGAAATGACCTTGATGGTTTGACGTATGATTTATACTTACACTCTTGATGAGCAGCAGAGAAGTACGATAAATCGTCTGGATGAATCAGATCATACCCAGACTTCGTAGCCAGTTCTCTGTCTGAATATCCAAACATTGCTTTTCCCCTGAAAATACAGGAAAAAATAAAAAGGGAAAATTACTTCAATATTTATTTTTCGGACACCACTCTAGATCCCTAATTACGTAGCAACGCAACACGTAAGAAAGACGGTACTACACAAGACTACTGTATGATAATTTGTATTTTGGTGTGTTTCAGATAGTTTTGTATGTAAAACGAATCTATGGTCATTGATGGGACATTTGATTTCAAAACTATGATATACAGATGTCCACTTCCTAGATTTTTGAAAGCCAACGACCAGGGTCATCTGACAACATAATTTCAACGACAGAGCAACAGATTGTTTGCTTGTTACGGCATTTTTAGCTGTACCAGATATGTTTGAAGTCATTAGTTGAAGTCTGTTTTCTTTTATTATTGATTGAAGAGCAAGCTACAGCTTTCCCCGAAATGGAGAACATTCTACTGCCATAAATAGACAAAAATCAACAGATAATTAATCAAAAATAGAAATCCCCTTCCTTGTCATTAATTTATCTAAAAGGATAACCTTCTGGTCCGCAGATTTAATCTCATAAGGCTTTTTCTCCATTTTCTTACATTCTAATCAATGTTATTTCCGAATTGATGGTTAAGGGTGACTTTTTGGCAGTGGTATTTTGAATATTGTTGTAGCACTGATGATGAAGTGCGATCAGTAAATTACATTTAAATTTAAGATGGTCAACTGATTAGACCTATAATTAGCTTTCAAAAAGTGAAAAAATAATGTTTGGCCAAGTACCAATTTCAACCAAGCCAGCACATCAAATTATCCATCGATTTGTGGGTTGTCCCTCCGTTGTTGAAACTTTCCTTGCCATTTTATGAAGTGAAATTGAGGAAATGAATTATATAAACATCTATTAGGAAACAGTCTGTATTCTAAAAAACAGATCCCTACATTACTGCATCAAACAAATGTCCCCTTAATTCGGCTGTGACTGATTTAAAAAACAAATGAGCGAATTCAAATGACTGTCACTTTCAAAATTCATGCTTTATATCATTCCCTTTTTCACTTTGATTCTCAATGTGTAATTTACAGTTATAATTTATTTATTAATTTGGCAAGCAGCAAATGTTTTCATTGTTCCTTGACTGTTTCAAATACTTTTGATGACTAGAGCATGACTATGGCCTTTTTCGTTTAACAGAGTTGATACATGTATTTGCAGGAAATTCTAGATCACTTAGTAATGATTTATGATGTTATTAATATTAATGATGTAAACAAAAATGTCACTGAAAATTGTGAGACTTTAATCTAGCAAGTACATGCCAGTACCGATGGACAAAAAATCCTGAAAATGTTCACTCAAATCGGAAATGTAACCAAAGTTACTGAACTGTATGAAAAAAAATCCTGATCCAGGATTTTTCCTGAAAAGTAGCCTATCTAATCAAGACGATGAGGATGATCCTTTTTTAATAGCAATTATCATTAAAGAAATCAATTAATAAATGTATGCCGCCGGTCCTATACACTTTCTTTAAAAAATTCCTTGAATTTAAATTCATGTACATCGGATAAACG
>JACSZP010016497.1:0-16274 GCA_016161895.1 Pinna nobilis | reverse complement strand
TACATACTGATCAGCAGAACTATGTCTTACAATCAATTGACTAAAAAATTAGGTCTGTTGAGTCAAAAAGGGCCAAATTTGATGTCTAGGGGCCAAAACTGGTTCAGGAGCCCTGACCCGTCATTGAGCTCTAAAAAGTGACGAAACTCTCAGAAAACATTTTTGAAGGTCACGTGACACGTCACGCGTGAAAATGGTACAAGCATGAGGAGAATTGAGCCCTAATCTGAGGGTCCAAAAAAAGGGGCCAAAAAGTCATGTCATACATGTTTTCAACTTCAAAGATACTCAGAAATCCGAATCTGAAGTTTGTTTTTCGAAACTCGGTCTGGTTTTAAAAATTGTATATTCGGGCAAACTTTGACCCTTTATATCTCAGAACCCTTAAGAGATAGAGTGGTACGGCAAGTAATCATGAGAATTGTCGACCTATGAACTATCTAGATCCCAAAGCGCATCAAAATCGATGCGTTACTTTTCCTGATATGTGACGTTTTCAAAAAACTACGAAAAGGGATCTGGACCCTTAAGGGGTCAATGAACACATACCACCAAGTGCCCAGCTCGAGACCCTAATGTGACAAATTCAAACGTGTAAACGTATTTGGAATGTGATGTAACAGTTTTTCTGAATTTTGTTCATAAGAATAACAAAAATCGAAATCGGACAATAACAATAGGTCTTTTCACTCTTAGTGAAAAGCCCTAATAAGAAACACGACAAAAACAATAGGTCTTTTCACTTTTAGTGAAAAGCCCTAATAATAAGAAACACGACAAAAACAATAGGTCTTTTCACTTTTAGTGAAAAGCCCTAATAACTAGAATTCGTAAACGAATACGAAGGGCTTTTCACTGAAGTAGGAGAATATGAAGTGTTATTGTATTGTTTTGTATTGTATTGAATTGTATTGTATTGAATTGTATTGTGATTTTGTTAAGCGTTTAGGGCTACAAATTTTGTCTTTGCCTCGCAGTTATAGCCGGAGAGTTTGGAAGGTTCTTTAACGTGCCGACACCAGCTGTGACATTTGATCTAGGTTTTTATTGTCTAATTCGAAAGACAGGGTAAGTTAATCGCAGTCCGAATCGGGTTCGAACCCATGCCTTCACGTTGAAAACTCAAATACACGTTCAATGCATGTACAGTTACATAGTAAATATAAATTGGAAGAAAACAAATGCATATTTTTCCACTGATAGCACCGTGAACACTGTTGTTCGATGATCAAAGAGGGATAACTCTTACGGACATTGTATTGCTGCGTATTTGTTCACTCCCTTTTACAACAATTGGATAACATAACAGAAATCCACTCGTACATTTTTTTCGTATTTTGGCCCCTAATAACTTGAGGAATTTTACATTTGGAATTGTTTGAGACAACTGACCTACTAACTAAAGTCATGAACTATCTATGACGTAAAGACTGACAATGTTCAGTCAACCATGACCGAGAAAATCGAAAACGGGCAAAAATAAAATTGAGGTTCCAGGACCCTTATTTGTCATCTGATCCTTACAAAAACAATACAGATCTGGACAGCTGAAGGGTCCATCATTGTGGAAAATCTGATTTGAATCGGATGAAAAATGCGCCTGAAATCGTGTAACACCCGATGAACAAAATTTCGAAAGGATTTTCACTTTGGCCCTTTCATATCTCAAAACCCAATAGAGATTGCCTGTAGTGCATCTAGGACGTGTCAGACATCTACTAGTACTTTCTAAGACAAAAGTTTTGTTCACGTGTAGTCATCCATGACCGAGGAAATTGAAAAGGGGCCAAAACAGTTTTTTTGGGTCCTGGACCCTTATTTATCATCCGATCCTCACCAAAAACTATACAAATCTGAACAATCACGTTTTATTATTTTGCAATGTGTAATTGGAATCGGTGAAAAGATGTGGCCAAAACGTAACAAAGAAATGCTGAATCAGCAGTGTCAGATCCTTGATACTATGTTGGTTTTACCCCTAATTACTCGAAAATTGTTACTTTCATGAATATTTCAGATACATGAACATCTGGGGAATGTATGGGAGATTCTATGAAAAAAAGACTAAACATGTTCAGTCATCCATAACCGAGGAAATCGAAAAGGGCCAAAACAGAATTTAGGGTCCAGGGCCCTTTTTTTCGTCCGATCCTCACCAAACATTTTAGACATCTGAACAATCAAATGTTTTATCATTCTATAAAGTTTAGTTAGAATCGGTTAAATAATGTAGCCACAAACGTGTAACAAAGAAATGCAGAAATGCTGACTCAGCACTTTTAGAACCTTGATACTAGGTTGGTTTGACCCCTAATTACCTGAAAATTGTTACTTTCAGGAATACTTGAGTTACATGACCATCTGGGGAATAAGTTGGAGATTCTATGACCAAAAGATTGACCCTGTTCAGTCATCCGTGACCGAGAAAATCGAAAAGGGGCCAAAACAGAATTTAGGGTCCAGGACCCTTATTTTTCATCCGATCCTTACCAAATTTTGGTGTTGATCCAATGAAAAATGAGGGACCAGAACCCAGAAACCTGTTTTGACCCCTAGTCAATTTTCTCAATCATGGATGACTGAACATAAACATTTTTTTTTCTCAAAGATAGA
Organism: Pinna nobilis; assembly: GCA_016161895.1. Taxonomy (NCBI): domain Eukaryota; kingdom Metazoa; phylum Mollusca; class Bivalvia; order Pterioida; family Pinnidae; genus Pinna; species Pinna nobilis. The sequence goes on along the minus strand of JACSZP010016497.1, from coordinate 13,661 downwards.
ACAATATGCTGTTTAGTTCGTCATAAGTCTTCATCATTCCTAGAAGTAATCATTTTCAAGATACAAGGGATCAAAGCAGTGTAGTAGTGAATTTCTTAAAGTGTTGAGTCAGAATTTCTTTGTCTCACAATGACAACCACATTCGTCAACAGATTCTGCAATAGCGGGAAGCCTTACAGACTTCAAAATTGCACAATTGTTAGATCACAATATAAAGTTGTCAATGTATCTTGGTTTAGGTCATTTGCTTAAAGGTCAAGGTCCCAGAGGTCAAACGGTAAAACGCCATGGGAATATTCATTAGTGAAGACTTAAACCCATGAACATGAAACTTACTTAAGTATCGCTTAATACTCTCTATAACTTAATATATTGTTAAGGTCACTATGCCAAGGCCACAGGTCGAAACAATTTGAATTTTATAGAACTCATTCACAAATTAAAAATCAATGCCAAAACAAGAAATATACTGTTCAAAGTCTATCAAATCTCTCTTAAACCACGCTATAAAAGATCGCCTCTCAAAGTCTACTTCACATTAAAGTGGACCGTGAAAACCCCGTGTTTTTGTCAACCCAGACAAAGTCTAGTTAGTATTGCATTTGTACCTGTAGTGGGAGGTATATACAATTAAAATGAAATAGTCATGTTTGACCAAGAGATCAGAGAACGACAAAAATACTTACGTGGGTTTTCATTCTGAAGCGAATCTAATCTTCTTATAAGCTCCTCATGTTTTGCGTTAGTGTTTCCCATCCCCTCGTCCAGTTTTGCGTTTATACTACTTATACACTTGTCAATTTTTGAGTCTGTTTCCTGTTGCTTCTTCTCTAATTCCATCATTTTTGAAAGAATGATATTATAATACTCTTCAAATGACATTTGATTACAATCAACATATGACATCCTTTGCAGAAGTGATATATTGGAATGCAAGCCTCCTTCCGCGTGCCGTTAATATTCAGGTCTCGAATTCGGCACTGTTACTGATAAACGTTGATAGTATTGCAGCCTCGTTGCTAAAATACGCAAATTATTTCACTAATTAATATACATTCACAGAACAATAAAGTTTTAAATCATAAGACCTAGGATTATAGTAATTTGACACTGTGTAAATTAACCTTTCATTTCCTGTGTTTATTATTCTGTTTAAGCTTGTATATGTTCCAAAAATGTAAATATATCCGGGTCCAGTTAAACATAGTTTTACACTCCCTCTATTTGATTTTTCAACTTAACTTTATAAAAAAATCTTGGTTGTGGTAACTCAAATATTTTTACCTAATATTAATCTAACAAAACAACTACGTGATAGCGTTAAAAGACGTAGTTAGCTGATGACAAGCTTCAATTTAAGCATATATCTAGGGACTGACTGAACTGGGTCCAGGTGTATATAAACCATCAACAAACAATCTGCACTTACCTCGTTGTTCTTTACCTTCGTCAATATCATCCGATGTGAACGAGAAACTGAGCCGACTTCTTAACTCTATATATGATAACCCGCCCAAAAAAGTCCAAAGGTCTGATACTGATATATGTTGTAGTAGCAGGGAGCACATAACATTGTCCCTTTAAATACAGATCGAATTCAGTTTCAAGGTCGCTAAAACAAATATATGTAATCTATTTTACAAATTTCGAGAAAACATAATTGACTATTACTACTTGCTTCATGCTATTCGTTTTCGATCTTTTGATGCATTCTAGTGTCGAAGGACTGATTGTTTGTAATATCTCGTTAAAGTCGATTATGCATCTTTCCGGATATATTTATGACTGTGATGTATCCACTAATACTAAAAACTGTATTCAAACTTATTACTGAAAGAAAAATGTCCTATCAGGCGAAAAACAATGCACCCCCCCCCCCTAAAAAGAGAAAAATCTACCCCTCACCACACACACACCTTTTGCCGTACTGCAATTAAGGTTTTGAACACTGGCGTGTGCTCAGTACTAATGGCAATTGAGCACAGACGGACATTGATCCATCGAAACATACTGTGGCACGTGATTTCCTCAATTTCTCTTAATTCTACTTAAGGAAACCCTGCCGTCTCATTAGAAATGATTCGCACCCCCGACCTAAGCCATCTTGGAAACACGATTGATCCAGTATGCGTATGACTAATCGAATGAAACGGGTTTAGAAAACGTTGTAATGAAAGAAGTTTACCTATCCTATTGATGTCTCGAATGATATTATTCATAAAGATCGTCCTCATGATATCCTTTTATCTGTTTACCTGGTAAATGAACTAGTTCATCTATAAATAATTTTCAATCCAAACAACATCATATCATAATCTGATAAGCGTAATCATTATATCAAGCAACAATGTACAGTTTGATATTTAAGCTCGCGGGAAATACTAAACTTTAAACGCGTACGTGCACGTATTTAGAGCAATCATGCTTTTATTTCCTTTGATGTTGTGCATATATAATATAATACAAATAAAAAGTCATACCATGCATTGTTTTGAAAATCTTCAACATTTTTATCCATTAACTCCCACATATATATATATGAAAAGAAATATTTTTTAAGAATAAAATATGAACTTATTAAAAGTATTTTTTATACCAATTAGGATCCAATTTTAAGCCATCCTCGAGAATTCAAAACCTATGCTGGACACTAAGTCATCGTATGATGTGCAAAGCCAGTCTTTATCGTTACAGCTAGATTATTATCATATTGACATTGATTTTGAACGAATCGGGCAAAAAAGAGAAAAACAGTTTTCAATCCTCAATGGAATTGGAATGGATATTGTAAATCCTTTATACGAAAATATGATACATAATGTGATTCAGAGTGTCTGCTCTCAAGTGACACCAGTCGAAGTCAGATCCTGGCCTTACTATCCTTTTTTTCCTTATAATGTTGCAACTGAAGCTTACCGTTTCTGGACGTGGCACAGAAATATGCAATGGAACACACTTATGAACCCTAAAATATGGAAATTCCGCTAAGTTTGAACTGATTTTCATTTTTCGGCTTAATTATTCTATTATTATTGTAACACAGTGGTTTTTAAAATCCTGTTTATTTGAAAAAAAAACCCCATTCCAATTGGTTTCACTTTATTTGGGTTCGACTGTATCTCGTATTTTACATTAACCTTTTGGCAGATCCATATATGGAGGGCTTAGTAGGTATATATCGCTCCCTTCGCACTCACATAAGAGTTATACTAACAGATATGGTGCATGTTACACGGCAGCCTAGGACCATCTGGTCTACGGACGTGCAATCAATCGGTTAACCACAACCGGCTCGCCTGTACAATGTACAAAGAAATTTAACGTGACTTCTTGTTCTGTACCGTTTATCTCACACTCCTTATACATATCTCAACCCTTAGTAGTAACTTTTTACTGTGCCTAGGTCTGCCCAAAGTACAGTCGGCGAGAAAACTAGGCGAGTCATGATTCCAATATGCAACCCGAATGAATATCAAAAGCCGATGTTTCTCAGCACTTTAAACTCACCACATATTAGATTTGACCACGTTTAAGGTGGGATTTGTAATAATCTAATAATTATCTGTAATAACATCAAGTTATCGTTTAAAGGATCACTTGTATATGCCATAAACTATTAATTTGAAATAAAAAGAGAAAAACGAACAACAAATCCCTAACATTAATGACATCGGCATAATAAAATATTTACAATTGAAGATGATGTAATTGCACGTTGAATTTGATTAGACAAAACACATTACAAAATGAGTTTCAAAGAATAAAAAATATGAATAGAAATCTGCTCGCACTTGATTTAAGTATAAATGACAATAGATTAACACTGATAGATATTATATGGTCCAAATAAAGATGGTTCCAGTTTCTATGATAAATTAGAAGAAAAAATTATAGAATTTGACATAAGTTTTACATAATATATAGAGATTTTAATTTAGCTCTAAACCAAGAACTGGATACCAGAACTATGTTGGTATTAATAACCCTTTAGTTAAACAGAAATTATTACAAGTAATGGAGAATACTTCCGTAGTTGACTATTATAGAATTTTAAAAATAATAAAAACGTGTTTCCCTGGCATAGTGTTTACATGACATAAAAAATCCAAGTAAACATCGAAGATTAGACCATTTTCTAACTTTTGAAAACAATAACAATTTAATTGAAAACATAGACTTAAAAGCAGGTTATAGATTAGACCATTCCCACATTGTATTAGAACTTAAATTAGATGATTATGAAAACGGAAGAGTTATAAGGAAATTCAACAATGTGCTTCTCCATGATTAAGAATTCATTGAAAAAGTCAAAAAGACAATATTGAATGTAAAAAAGCAACGTGTCAATAATTTATACATTCGTGAAATAATAGACAGCATACCTCACGATGATATTTGCTTTACTTTTGGTGATAGAACCTTTTTAGAAGTTATGTTAATGGAGGTCAGAGGTATCTCAATATCACATGCTAGCTGTAAAAAAAAAAGAGAGAGATAGGTCAGAGCAGGAACTAACAGCTGAGATCAATAACCTTGTAAGTAATAGTGACTTATATAGGACAGATAATTATTTAGAAGTTTTACATGAAAAGAAAACAATATTAGAAAAACAAGGAAGGGTTTAAAGGCCACTCGATAAGATTTAGAGCAAATGAATAGATGATGGTGAAAAACCAACAAAATATTTTTGTAACTTAGAGTCACGTAATAGTATTAACAAAACTATAAATAAATTAGACGTAGATGGGAAGGGTGTTATAAGAGATCAAAAGGAAATTTTAAATGAAGCTAGGAATTTTTACAACAATTTATACTCAAGAAGGGAAGAGGGTCTTATTAATACTAATTTAGAAGAAACTGTACTAAAGTATGAAATACCCAAACTGGATTATCATGTGGCTTGCACTTTAAAAAAATCATATTCAGAAGTATTTAGAGTTTTAAAAATATGAAAAATAACAAACAACAGCGATAACGTGACTGCTTAATTTTTAATTTTTTTAGGGGGGGGGGCTAAAACATTTCATAATCAGAGCAATAAATGATATATTGAAACAAAAACAACTTCCAGTCACTCAGCGTCTTGGAATCATAACCTGTATTTCTAAAAGTAATAAAACAAGACAATATCTCAGAGATTGGCGTCCAATTACTTTCTAAAATGTATTATGCAAACTTATTTCTGGTTGTATATGTAAAATAATAAAAAAAAACTTTGATTTCAAATACTTAGACAGGATATTTATGCGTGGATAGTACATAGTTGAAAATATTAGACTTATATACTATTTAATGTCCTATACTGAAACTTACAACATCCCCGGTCTATAAGTACTTATTGGTTTTGAAAAAGCGTTTTATTCGATAGCATGGTCTTTTGTGTGAAAAGCACTGAAATTCTTTGGCTTTGGACAAAATATTATAAAATGGATCCAGATTTTGAATATTGATTTTAAAGCATCAATCATACAAAATTATTTCCTTTCAGATTAGATAGAAATCAAACGCGGCTGTCGTCAGGGAGATCATTTTTCTCAAATATTTTTCTTTTATTTGCAGAAATTCTTGCCATGTTGAAAAAATAATAAAAAGATAAGGGGGATTACTGTTAATGGAACTAAACATAAAATTTCATAGTATGCAGATGACACATCGTTTAAAAATTAACTGTTTGTCGCTAAGATACTTTAGATTATTACTCGCAAATGTCAGGTCTGCGAATTAACAGTACAAAAACTAAAATAATCTTGATTGTGTCTTAAACATTTAGCAAAGATGTATATCATCATAGTAGATTGAAACTAGATTGAAGGGGGCCAAAATTTTACCCTCTTAGATATTGAATTTTCAAATGATCTTCATGAAATGAAGGAATTGAACTTTAAATTACAAATTACAAAAATTGAAGGATTGTTTAAGCCTTGGAAGCAAAGAATACTTACTCCCATTGGTAGAGTAATGGTTGCTACAACATTGATAATACCACAACTAAATCACCTCTTTATATCGCTCCCAAACCCAGAGCAAAAAAAATACAGCTTACAAAACATTTATTTTCTTTTATTTTGGGTGGGAAAAAGATACCCTTCATGTTTGTTTTAGTTCATTTGGATACTTTTAAGCATTTCATTTGCATACTATATTTGACGAATTGTTTTGAGAATCAGAGACATTTGAATACATATAATTTTCCGACTGGATTTCTTTGGGTATATTTTACTTTATTTTGGCCAAAGCTTATGCAATTAGCTATTTTTCCAACACTGTTTTGATCCAACATCTTGAGTTATCAGTAGTTGTCGTTGTTTATCTTACGAGTAGATTTCATGAGAGAGAGAGAGAGAGAGAGAGAGAGAGAGAGAGAGAGAGTTTTGGCCCCTTCTCCAGTTTTACATACGCCCGACGCCTGACTCAGTACCGTTTTCTTTGTAAATCTTAGCGTATCATAGCACGCGTCCATGACAGTTAATTAGGTAAAGTGCAAGGCAGATATGAACTCACTCAAGATAACCTTAACTTCTTAACTGATTTTCAGTTAACAATATGCAATATTATTTTTCAACATCTCAAAGCATCTCGTCTCTTTGTTTTCATAGATCTACGTTTGTCCAGTATTCACCTCCTCTTAGTATATTGCCTCTTTATCCTGTTGGCAATTTATACTTTTGTTTCTGTTAGTTTCATATCCTATCAAAACATTTTTATGTATAAACTGAGTTACCATTGAAAAATAGGGCGTTCGCGACCTTATGATTAGCGTATGCGTCTTCATTTCGAGAAATACGGGGTTTGAATTCGATACCCTTTGTGGTTTACTTTCCCTTTCTTTTAGATGGAACGGGAAATTTGAAATCCCTTGTGACATTACAGTCCTTAGTAACCCTTTGCATAGGCAAAATTAATCGCCCTTCAGCAGTATACGTTTACGTCTCCATATAGGTGAAAGATTCTTTAGTGGGACGTACAACAATTATACAATACATCGCAACACTATATCGAGGTACTGAATTCCATACACCAATCTTTATAGTGACAGGAATTTAGTGTATCCACACCATCTTTAACAAGAGGCCCAATGGGCCTTAACGGTCACCTGAGCATGGTTATAGATACAATACGCAAATAAGGAACCCTGATGAATTTTTCCTCTTTACTCAAAATATGTGTAAGATAGTTTTTATTTTAAATAAAGTAGTTTTAGTCAAATAAAATGAAAACGCAATACGCGAGTGAATATTTCAATCGGGCAAAAGTTTAAAACAATAAATGCTGCTGATTAAGAATTTTGCACATTGGCCGAACATATTTTATTTATTGGTTGATATATTCGTTTTATAGTACATTGACATATTATTCATTTTCCTAAAAAACGAATATGTTCGAGATGTTGACAGCAATAAATTCCGAAATATAGCATGCAATTCTAATTGCTACGTTCTGATTAACATGAGTTTTTACTGCCTCGTCCTAAGGAGAGGGAACATGCCTTGCCATCATCACTTCATCAGTGGAACTAGACTCGAAACACCAACCACATCTGGAGAAGAGTGCTTTACGAAAAAAATAATGCTGCTATGCCTGCTTAGTATACCCGGACCCTCATTTAAAAAGGGAAAATATATTTGTACAAAGAACAAAATTGCTTTTGTATTAATGTTAATATCCTGTTGTTAATATTTCTTTTAGATGAATATGATGAAGGGCTCGCTTACTACGTTTGGAAATACTTGACCATTGTAATATATGAGCCTGAGAGGTCATTAGTGTCTCATCACCATCTGTTACACGAGTCTTTTGGTTTTATTGTCATCTGAATAACATAAAATAATCAGCTGCTTGTCTGACTCCTGGGCTTATTGTATAGTTATATGTAATCTAATGTTTTTTGAATTATTTCCCTTTGCCCGAGTCGACTGGGTGTGTACAAAATTATCCAACGAAGAGTAGTGGCTAAGATTTCCAAGAATTTCATGTGTTTCAGTTGTATCTTAATACTCTAATTCCTGTTTTGTTTTAAGCAATACAAATTATATACCTTTATTTGAATATTTTGGGACGTGCCGAAAGCGACTTTAATCTAATTAAAATTGACGTCAACACATCAACAGATTGTTCGCGTACGACTCGGAGTTTGAATTGAAAGTTGCAGGTGGCAGGTGGGACAAATAATGTGAGATCCTTTGCCATTGTAGGTGTTGGCAAGTGAAGTCCCATTACAATCCCTTGCTTAAGTAACAAACAAAGGTCTTATTTCTGAATTCCTTTTCAAAATTCACAAAGATTGACGCATGAGTAAAAGATTCCTGATTGCAACAATCGACAGCAACACAACAACAGTATACACTGTATTATGTTTTATTCAAGCTATTTCATGTGATACTTTTTTCTTACAAATTTGTAAAGACAGGCAAGCGGGATCTCGGATTCGGAGAAATCTGAAGAATGGGAGCTCTTTTCAACGAGGCTCGAACACACTACCTCCTAGTTTTAAGAGTTACCAACAGGCCACAACTGCTCAGATCGCAGGTTTCTCTTTTTATACCAAACACTTGTACCTTTCCTTAAGCTTATCCTTTTAAAGCAAAAAGCAACATGCACAAAAGGTATAATATGTTAAGCAATATTTACTGCTGTTTCACACAGTTGATCTCGTTAAAAATCTCATAAAAATCAACGAATAATGAAACGTGAAAGCAAAATATTTATAGCTGAATTCACTGAGATTGCCTATCACCAACATATATACCTGTTTGCTGAAATACCCAAATATCAAACAGATTTTGGAGTTGAATGTGTAATCAGGGTACCTTTTTGTACTTGTATATTCATATACATGTGAAATAAAAATATAGGAGGGGTCACTGGTATATTCTAATCCTGCAGCACTACTCGTTCAAATTCAAACTTGATTTTATGTTTTTGAAAACGGCAATTATCAAACAACACTTTTGTCATGTAAACGTTCTTCCATCCAGGAAGTATCATATAGGCTGTTTAAAAAACAAAAAAAAAAACTTTGCATCACAATCTTTGTAAAGACTATTGGACTTCAAATTATCCGAAAACAATAAAAGGAATGCAGGGATGATTTAAATCAAAAGAAGTCAATAGATTTAATACAGTTTTAAGGTTGATAGACTTGGCAGGACAAAACGTGAACCCATGTCGGTAGATATTAAGTTACTTCTTATTTGTAGATCTGTGTACAATGCCGTAAAGTTTTTATTCAGAAAATTTAAAAAACAAGTTTTAGTTAATCCAAGGTCGTTTTTTAAGATCGTGATTTCGAATAGATTATTGAGACAAACGATTGGAATAGGCCAGAAAATGTAAACAAATCTGATAAACAGTTATGCATGAGTTTACGAATTAAATTCAGCAAAATAATGCCGATTGATGAACAGATTTTAACATTCAGATATTTTGTACCTTGTTCATTTCTACTCCGAGTAAAAAGATAAATATTAAAAGCGAAAACCAAAAAATCTTAAAAAGTCGCAAACTCTGATGGACTTGATCATAGTTCTCTGATGCTCTGTGCATTAGCAAATTACGCAGCCTGTCTGGTCTTCTGGTAGATTTCGTAAGTATTCATCAACTGCTGCTGTGATATTTTGCATGACATCCAGACACAGTATACCGTGAGCTTCACTGAACTCGTCAGTCATTGTGCACCATAGGCCTGACGATACGAACATCAATCTCCTTAGAAATCTTCTCAATGCATTCTTTAGCTTTAGCATCGACGTAAATCTTCTCTGGACTTTTTCTAATTCCCCGGCGAAAGGTATCAACTTTTGTTAACAGAACCATCTGTGGTATTCCTGTAAAAACCATCGACAAAAATGTATATTATGGTAAATTCTGTTTTGATAAGATCAAACAAAATTATTTATTGAAACCAAAAAGAAGAAAACAAAACGTTGACTTTATACTGCATACATCAAGAGAAGAGGCGGTTGGAATTGAGTCATATTACTTGTGACAAGACTGTTAAAAAGCTGCAGTCTTATCTTGCACTTGGACACTGACCTTGTATGTATATATGTTGTCTCTGATTTATGTTGAACAGAAGTATTGGTATATCACTGGTATGTTACGTTCTTACGTATGTAGTAATTCATGAAATATATTTTACATGTTTATACTAGAGGCCGCCGTTGCCAAGCCGTCAGAATCTTTGTCTTCTGATCATGAAGTCGAGGGTTCATACCGAGCCACGCGTTGTAATGGTGTCAATGTCTCTCGGATGTGACAGTAAATCAAAGGCCCTGCATCACAGGAGGTGTCGGCACATGCACGTACTACTCTCCTTGTCGGCCTTCACCGACAGACGGTGAATTATCTATATAAGTGAAAGATTCTTGTCTGTGACGACGATCAACGGAAAAAATAAGTCCCATACCGCTTCTTCCAACAGTTTCTTTAAGTTGACTGTATTGGTTTTTCACATCATCCAGAGCCAGAGTTGCAGGAATCACATACAAAACAAAATGGACTCTATTTTGTACTTCTTGGCCCGCGACTGTGTCTATATTCTCGACATCAATCTTGAAAAAAAATTGGTATGAAAACAATATATTAAAATAGTTCCCTATATTCTTGGTATTTCATTAATTAACAATAGTATTCGAGTCAAACGTTTCTGACTGCACATTTTCAAATTCCCCATTCGCGCATGACCCTGCTGGCCGCGTTCTAACCGTTTATACAACACTTAACATCATGTTTTTTAAGTATATGTTAGGCGTAGAAAACCGATAAATTTGAAATTTGATTTTAAGTCCTATGAATATGTTCAGGATTACGCAAGAAAATTGGCAAAACTTAAGAAAGAGGACGTAGACACTCTTTAAGAATGATGGAGTAAGTGTGATTCCTAATACAAACAAGGATTCATAAAACCCAGAGGGTTAATGTGCAAACATGCAACATCAATCTTCAAAAATCCTAGTGTTGCGAAACAATCGCCTGGCCTGAATGGCAAATATATTGTTGTGTCAACAGATTAAGTCCGTAACGATGTAGTTTTATATGCAAATCACATTATATAGCTCGCTTGATAATGGAATTGGGCACTGACAATTTGCTTGGAAACCGAACATTCATCCTGACCACAATTACGATGGAGGAAATCCTTGCAAATAATTGATCTATTATATGGACCTTCGGTATTCTAACAAAAGATACTGAACTAAAATGCCCCGTTACTTCACCCGGTTCCCAATTTACAAGCGTGTCCTTATCAACAATGGTGTATAGCAAGGTCTGCCCAATGTCTAAACTTTTCATATCAATCTTGACAGCTACTGTAAATGCGGTTTTATTCGTGAAAATTTTATTTTTGCGTAATTACGCGAGACCATTTAATCCCAAAAATAATTGTATTGCCTAGCATTCTATGTTAACATAAACGTACACTGTACAACATAGGGCCAATGCATTTTCTAATAAAGTCGCGAAAATATTCTCTCGCGAATACATGTAAAATCACCGATTCGCCAAAATAAAATATCGCGAACATTTCTGGATGAACAGTATTAAAGACGGACTTTTGTAGCTACTGTGATACTAGCTACCCAGGGATGGTTTGAATCAGATGTGGATTCTAAAACGTCTAATGTTATAAGGAATATACAGTCCCCCTCTTAATATAAGAGCATACAAATTTGACATTTCAATCCTTTATATATCTACTCCCAATTCTAAAGTAAAAGAGAAAATAAAAGAAGTTCAGTTTTTATTTGCTAAAAGAAATGCAGAACGTAGATAAACATATCAAAACACAAACACAAAACTTTTTCATAAAAATCATAATGCTTGAATGTTTGATGACAATATGCATGTATTTGTTTGCGTTTGGTTGGCGAATTTCAACAGACTCGGCATTTACTTTGTCTTAACTGAACTGTTTCGTTTTTTCTTTTTTGACGCATCTCTTTATTTAATTCAAGCTGACACCTTAGAGGGGCTTATAAAAGTAATGACATGAACTTGGTCTCATTCTTTAAATTCACTTTCCGCTATATAACTGACGTTCTTTCATTGAATAATTCCAAATTAAGTGACTATATTGATCACATCTCTCTATATGAAGATAGAGGGTCGTTGCAATAGTTTTTTCTCTCCCACACTTGGTCGTGACAGACAATATTCACCCGAGAAAAAATATCTGTATTTCCCCAGGGAAATACAGCTCACACACGCTATGACGTCACATAAAAGGATTTTAATGGCTTTATACCAAGTTCCGTGTGTGCATACATTATAGCCATGGAAGTGTGGGAGAAAAGAACAAAACATACTTGTATTGCGTAAAAAATGCTATCTATACCCTCTTGGTAAGAATATGAAAGTGGAATCCAAAGGAAACAGATTCTTACCACCAAGTTATGATTTCCCTTGTCCACTCATCACACCCATATAAGATTCAACTATTTTATTTTTTCTTCATTTATTAATTTTTTATTATTACTTTCTTTTCTTCTTTTTTTTTTCTTTTGCTATGGTTTGTCCTTTTGTCGATTTTTGAATTTTGAATACCCTCTTGTTCTCTCGGTCTGAGGACGACCTCTGACAGATTGTACAGCAACAATTTTAAAAGGGTACCTCATTTGAGATTGCTTAACAACTTAAAAGAAAACCATGTCCACTGTGACAATATGTTACTATTAATTCGACAAATTAACATGAATAGTTTGCTTACACATTTGTATTACATACATGTAATTCTATGTTAACCCGTCCTCTCGTGAGCATTAAAACAATCATTTGATAATTTAGATATAATATTATGTTACCTGTGTGCCATGTTTCACTTTCCCATCAAGTATTTGCTGCAATACTTGTGATCTCGGATGCGAGATATTTTCGAATCCCAAACAGTCACAAAATTGCACTGCAAGCTCTCTCCCGTCAGTGCGTCTGATTTTTTTGTACTTGATGAACTACAAAACATGAAGTCACCAGTATAATGTACCTGAGATCAATGGAAAGAAGCATTTAAGTTGCCTCTATCAATATTTTGCAACTTTTACTTTGATGTATAGGTATCTTTGACTTTTGTATTGTAATGAATTGTAAAGAAAGCTTGACTCCATCATAATAAATAGAACATGCACATCAAAACGTATAATGGTGGTTAATGATAGCTGAATTCTAAAACCAAAGCATGTCAAGTTGATGAGAATCAAGTTTCTCCTCTGGTAACATTCACATATTTTGTTTCTAACTGCAAGATTTAAACATATATCAAATATCATTCAGTTGTTGAATAAATTACAGACAAGGCAAATGAAGTACAATTTGTGTATAAACCATATCGATCATACCTAGACTACACCGAAAATGAATAACTTACTAGATATAGTCGAATCTTGAAAACTCGAACGTCTTTCTATAGAAGTTTTTGATCTCTCGAAGTTAAGTTACAGTCCCAATTTTTTCTTTGCTTAATAAATTAAGCAAATTTAGTCTCGATCTCTCGAATAAATTTCACGATCTAAAGCTTAAAAAACTGGTTAAGTATCAACTCAATCCTTTGAAATGCAGTCGTTTCTTGATATTCAGCTAACGCTGTAAGCGCACATACCACGATGATAATGCATACTTCGAGTTTCATATTTTTGACACGAATTACTCAAATATTATAGTAATATAAT
>JACSZP010016496.1:0-25161 GCA_016161895.1 Pinna nobilis | reverse complement strand
ACATATATAAATATATATACACATATACAGGTGTATACTTGAGCACTCTTGGAGAAAAAAATGTTCTAACTATAAATGATGACTTCATTGCAGAATTGTTGTTGTCCTGGATACCATGATTAAAGTCTACACATTTACGCAGAATCCACAACAGTTACACGTGTTTGAATCCTGCTCAAACCCAAAAGGTAGTATAGATATTAGTTATGAAGTCATTGATATATGTGATTTCCCATGAGAATTTGTGTCTAAATGAGATGCGACTTACCATTGACTTACCGTTGGCTCACCATTGAGAAAGTAGTCACAGTAGAAAGATCAAACAAGGAGATGAAGAAACTAAAAAAAAAAAAATGAAATATGACATTCATGCACCTACAAAAACAGTTGTCTGTATTTTCGATATTCTGCTTTTGCAAAGTAAGAATGAATTTGATACTCTAATCTTTACAGTGTTAACACAGCAGTAGCTTTATTGATAATTTAATGCTTTCACGTCATATATCCATTGCTGTTCTTATTAGAAATTCAAAACTTTGTTAAGGAGGATTACATCATTAATATGACAATAACATTTCAATAACCTTTGATACATCATTTTGGATTAAAATTTCATGGCTTGTCATATATACATTGCATGTGTCAATAGCTCAAATGTAAATGATAACTGTAATTAAGTAATCATATATATCAGCATATAAAATTACTGTAATGTACTCTAGATAATACCGGTATGTTGCTAATCAATGCAACCCCCAGTATCAGAAATGTATGCTCTGGTTAGACCAGTCCATTTCAGTCTGTGGTGTTGAAAGAGTAAATGTGATGATAAGTCTATATATTTATTGGTTTATGCATTTATTACACAATGGCTGGTGTCATATGTGTGCAATAAATAGCAAGTATGACAAGTTTCTCCCATATTCACTGAGATATCACTACAGGAAGTGTAAAATGATAAATCGATCATCCACAGGGGAAGTGGATGATAAGCTACACTGGCCGTACCAGAAATGACGGCAAAGTGACGTAACGCCGTGAGCTTTCTGATTTTTTAACGTTGTGGAGTTATAATACTAGACTAGATCAACTCTCAGATAAAGATTATTATATGGGAAAAAATAATCAATCTCTATTGCCTGGTGATGACCGAGAAATACACTAACCCTTGTGTCAAGTTAACTGGTCCATGTCTTGGCAAGCCTTGACATGGACAAAGTTCACTTGACACTCGGGTTAGTGGATTTCTTTATCATCACCGGGCAATGGAAATAGATTCTATTAATCTTCAGTTACAGTAAATAAGTTGCAACACACTCACTTTGAAATCATGCTTCATATTTTGCTCGCACTTAAGATAATTTTTTTACATTTCTAACTTAGATTTGATCATCTGATGGTACAATACATTGTATTTGTTATACTCTATTGCAGGTTTATGTGTTTTATGTCCTAATAGCAATAATTCATTCCTGACTTTCCCTGGACGGAAAACTGGGCATGTGCAAATAGTAGATTTAGCTAATACAGAAAAGTCAGCCATTGATGTGTCTGCACATGAAGCTGCATTGAGTTGCGTTGCTATGAACTTGCAGGGTACACGATTAGCAACTGCATCTGAAAAGGTTTGTAATGTAAAAATCCAAGAAATAGAACATGTACATTTTAAGACTGGTAGCATCAGAGTTAACATGTATGTCAACTTCGGCTTAGCTTTATTTTGTGGCAGAAAATTTGCATATTAAGTACCCAGAATCTACCAACACATTATATAATTAGTAAAGACATTAAATGAATAACAAGTAAATAACAATTGACTACAGAAAGTAGCCGAGCACTGCATTCATATTATGAAAATTGCCATTTCTGATATGCAAAAGAGTGAAAAATGTCAGAAGATTGCAGAGAAACACTTATTTAAAACTGTAGTGAGTATGAGAACATTAATAGGTTTCAAAAGTGGACTACAGTAAGATGATGTTAAATTTTTTTCCTCAGCATTTTCATATTACAAAGAAATTGTCACTTAGAAACTTTACATTCACTCATCAAAATGTTCCGTCGTATTTCTTGAACACTTGAAAATTATGTTCTAGACACATTGCACTTTTCACAATTTAAACAATTGTTTTTCTTTAGAAGGATTGCTAATTTTTTTCTAAAAGTATATTTATCTGATGATTGTAGACTTTTCTACAGATAAATATGAATTTGTGACTTCTGATTCTTATTGTTTTTGTCACAGGGAACTCTGATACGAGTTTTTGACACCAGCTCAGGTATACAACTTCATGAACTGAGGAGGGGAGCTAATAGTGCCAATATTTACTGGTAAGCTTGCACATATGTAAATAATGGAAGTTCATAAATGATAAAAATGAAGGAAATCATTTTCATGTGAAACAAATTAATTAGTGGATAGTGTTTGTTTGTCAGTAGTAGATCATATTTGTGAAAAATCCAGGACAGGTTCAGCTTATTCTGCAAACTACCTATATTTCATTTCATATTTCATTGCAGCATCAATTTCAATGCAGACTCCACTTTACTGTGTGTTGCTAGTGACCATGGTACAGTTCACATATTTTCTACAGAAGATCCCAAGAAAAACAAACAGCTTGGGTATGTAGCACCAGTGTATCCTGGGAAGATTTTGATTCTGTATGATTTTCTGTATGTATACCTTCCAGAGATATTGCTGTAAATGTGATACAAGCCTTCAACAACATAAAGTGAATAAATTACTTCGGATCTTGTCCTAGCAGTATGGCGGCCATTTTGTTTCCCAGTAGGTCATTGTTGTAAACACCTGTGTGTTGTCTTTTAATGGAATGAGACATGCCTTTTGATCAATTCAGTGTTGCACAGGATGTCTCAGAAAATGTTGACCAGGTTCCCCCGAGGAATAATGAAAACATTTGCAGACTGGATTTAGACTACTATACTTTTAAGATAGAGGGGGATGTCTATAGTTTAACTTTTCAATATTCCTACAGCATATCTGGGGTGCAAATGGTAACACACTTTCATAGTAATGACTTCCAAATCTGCTCACCTGTTTTCTTCCTTTACAAGTGAATAAAGTCACATTTTTGCTTTGCACAAGTGTAAATTTAAAGATATAATCAAATTGGTGTAAGGATTGTGTTTTTAACATGTATATGTATTTGTAAATATAGTGGAGTTTGCCATCTAGACCACCTCTGTATATGGGTCTTATTTATGGGGCATGTGTTTTATAAAAGTCACCCTAAAAAAATGATGGTTAAGATCTTTATAAATATAAAGGTCACCTGTATATAGAAGCCATCTTTGATTTTTTCCATTGAGTGGCTTTTACAGATAAATTTGAATATAAAAAACAGTTTATTATTTTGTAAATTTCTTTTAAAGTATTGGGTCTGCCAGTTTCCTGCCAAAATACTTCAGTTCAACATGGAGTTTTTCCAAATTTCAAGTACCGGGAGGTGCTCGGTGTGTTTGTGCCTTTGGAGCAGATCCAAATTCTGTTATTGGTAAGAAAATATCTTAAATTTACTGAAAGAGAAATCAAAGTAACTTATGTAACAAGTAATACTGAAATAATACATGTACATGTATATAGTTTTTAGCTCACCTTACAAAAGAGAGGGAGATTAAGCTATGCTCCTTCGTTGATGTTGTAGTTGACTTCCCCATGGAGGTGAGCTTTGCAGTCTTTGATTGCTCCAAGTTTAATAGATGAGATAGTACCACATCATTTGCAGGCAAGGAATTCGGAAATCCAAATTATCTGTAGTTTAAATGTTAACCAATTTATGTCTGGAAAATGACAACACTTGTGAATCAATTTGTCTAATAATCTGTCTGTAGACATTTTAGAAGGTTTCAGATTTATAGTTAATCTCCAATGAAGGTTTCAGTTACAAACTTGAAACTTAGTCTTCGGAAAAAATAATCAGTGATGGAAAATGGTTTCATTTACTAATCTTTTATTAACAAGGGTTACCTATGCTGTGTTCTATGTACTGTTTATTTGATATTTTTTGAATTATTTGTGATTGCATTATAAACATGAATTGTACGTTCAGTTAATTTTTATGTTTGAATTACCTCCCTTACTCCACAATTATTGATTACTTGTATTTGGGAGAGTCTACAAGTATACATCCATTGAATGCCATACATACGTTATCTCCAAGTCCGAATTGAATTTTACTCCTTAACTTTGTCTACCTTAGTAGTATCACAATATCAATTTGAATGTTGCTATGTTAATATGTCCTTTCTGAAGTACTGTACCTAACACTTTTGAAATAGGATTGGTAGTTGAAACAAACTTTAGTCACTGATGTAAATGTTATTCAATTTAGATTATACGTTTTATTATCACAATAAGTTGCATATGTTTTGCAAATAAGAAGTCTTAGGGGACAAATGCAACTTAGCTTTCTAAAATACATGCATGTGCACTTCACAAAAAATTTCCCAGTATTCAGTATATTAAGCTCACCTGAACCAAAGGTTCAAGTGAGCTTTTCTGGTCACATTTTGTCCGTCGCCCGTCTGTCCGTCCGTCCGTCTGTAAACTTTGAACATTTTCGACTTCTTCTTAAGAACCACTGGGCCAATTTCAACCAAACTTGGCACAAAACACTCTGGTGGAAGGGGATTTAAATTTGTTCAAATGAAGGGTCAAGCCCTTATTAAAGGGGAGATAATTGAGAGACGTTAAAAAATGGGTGGGTGTCTTTAAAAATCTTCTTTTCTAGAACCACTGGACCAAAAATCACTAAACTTATGTGGAAACATCCTGATAGAGTGTAGATTTAAGTTTGTTCAAATGATGGCTGCTGGGGTCAAGATGGGGCCACAATAGGGGTCCAAAGTTTAACATAGGTTTATATAGGAAAATATCTTTAAAAGTCTTTTTCTCAAGAACGGCAAGTGTACAAATAACCAAATTGATATGGGAGCATCATTATTTAGTGTAGATTCAAGTTTGTTCAAATAGTGGCACTCAGGGTCAAGATGGGGCCACAATAGGGGCCCAAAGTTTAACATAGGTTGATATAGGAAAATATCTTTCTCAAGAACAGCAAGTGTACAATTAATCAAATTGATATGGGAGCATCATTATATGGTGTAGATTCAAGTTTGTTCAAATTGTAGCTGCTGGGGTCAAAATGGGAACAGAATAGGGGCCCAAAGTTTAAACAGTAGGGTCCAAAGTTTAACCAATGAGAGGTTCATCTTTGTCCATAACTTTCAGTAGTGATACATTGTAAATCCAAAATTTCTGCTTTTTTGTGAAATGTTCAGGTAAGCGATGTGGCCCAATGGGCCTCTTTTTAGAGTTGTATGTCATTGCTGTCAAGTAATGATAGCTGTTCACTAATGTTGTCTTGAATAATTTGAAACAGTTTAAGTCAATTTACATAATCTAAATTTATTCGAGCTTGTTTTTTGTTTTTTTCCAGTGGTTTGTGCAGACGGAAGTTACTATAAGTTTGTATTCAATCAGAAGGGAGAATGTACACGAGATGTGTATGCACAATTCTTGGAAATGACTGATGACAGGTCATAAAAGATGAAAAAAGACAGATTAAATCTGCATGGTAAAAGACAGAAAGACAGTATTGTATAAGTGCTTGAATGGGTGTGGTAGCAAATGGCTTCGTATATACAATATTCTGTTTGTCTTCAGAACTGATATATAAACAGATCAGCTCAAGCCGTTAGCTTTTCCTCCCTCTGCACCTACCATGTACTCACCTTGGTAATAACATGTCCATAATAACTGAGCTCATTATGTATCGGAATAAATGTTGCAATATTGTATATATCACACTTTCAGCATTCAAAATGATGATCACACATCAACAATGACAATGACACACCTTCAAAGTATAAGCTATATTGAGCTCACCTAATGAAGTGAGAGAGGGCTTATGTTAAAACCCCTTCGTTAGTGTTTTTATGGATGTCTCTATCCACTCAAGGGACCTTATTCACAAAGCATCAATAAACTTACTGCATCTGTAATTTTTGCAGAATAATTTTTCAACACAAAAATCCAAAATCCAAAAAATTTCCCACGCATCTTGTTTACAAAATGTCTCCGTCAATGAGAATGGTTTTTATGTCTTTATGAATACAGCATTAGATTTTCGCAAACGTTGCGTAAACGTTTCATAAACTCCGCTATTGCAGAATTACCGTATGCTTTGTAAATAAGGTCCCAGGATGTTAAGATGTTATTAAGAAGTTCTTTTTTTTCAACACTGATAGAAGGACGAAGCTTGCACATATGAGGTAAAGGATGTATTTATATGAGTTAAGATGAAATGTAGCTTTGGATGCTGCCCATGATCCATAATTTCTGATTGAGTGGACATGTTGGGAAGACTTTTAAATAATTATTTGAAAATGCTTGTTAAGGTTACCTTGGTTCTTGGTAACTGTGTGTATAGGCGCTGAATGATCTTGCCATTGTTTGCGAGTTTTGCACTTATGAATGTGTTCAATTTTCATAAAGAAGATTGGAGATTATGTTATAGATGTATATGGCCTATTCAGTAGGTCATAAGTTTATATTCATTTAAAAGAGAACTGTTGTCAGATATTGTTACTTAAATATTTTCATCTGTAGAATTTTTATGGTTCAGTACTTTCAGTACTTTGATTTATGTATGTATTTGGAATATTGTCATTAATTATCACATGGAAAATTGATATGGATATTTCATATCATAATTCATCATTGTTATAGGCAGTGCCATTTTTTACTTACTAGTCTGATTTTTTTGCCAGTATCAGATAATTATACTGATATATTGGTACTCTGCTTCAAGTGCTTCATCCGTCTGCCCACTCAAGTATGTTGTTCCCTGTGTGCTCTTATGTCTGTCTGTCCCTTATTTGTTAAGTTAATCTACAACTTTCCATTGAATATATTGTTACCTTACCTCTTGTGTATGTGACTTGTATCTACTATTTAACAAAACACTGTGCCTCCGTGGCCGAGTGGTTAGCGTGTTCGACTTCGAGCCGAAGGGTCTGGGGTTCGATTCCCGCAGCGCCCCTCTGCGGTTGGCCGTCCCTGTCTTTCGGATGAGACAGTAAACCGAGGTCCCGTGTCACAGTAGGTGTCGGTATGTTAAAGAACCCTCCCTGCTCTACGGCCAGCAGTGCCGAGCACAGGCAAAATTTGTCACCCTTCACCGGCACACGGTGACGTCTCCATATGAGTGAAATTTTCTTGAATCGGACGTTAAACAACAACGCAACAACAACAAAACACTATATGATAACTATATTTAGAAATTATTCAAACGGTCAGCTTTACTTAAATGGTGGCTATGGTGTTGACAATGCTTCAACTTCTTCCTACTGTTTGCAATGACAGTGAAACAATAAAAACTACACAAAACCTCAAGATGGAGTTGGTTTATAATGAAGTCAAAGGAGAGTGACGTTTGACTTTGTTATGGGCATCCTTCGTTTTAAGGACCAGAATTTACTACATAAGTAGATAATCAGCACTTCTTTTGGGGGATTTTATTCCTCTTTGTTATAGCACTGAATTAGCTTTATGCTGATTCGTTATAGACCGACTCTACTGTATTCCTGATTTTCCTTCAAATCCTAATAAAAACTACACAGAGCCTGTAGATATACCTTATACTCTCTGTTAACTGAACAATGCAAATGACCTCAATAAATTCCTGATATTCTTTGTTATATTTGTACAGATTTCTTTATTTGATGGTCAAAGGTCAGTTGGACATTTGCCCAACAGTAATATGTACATGTTTCTTGATAACTTGTTGCTGCCATTACATCACATTCCCTTGAGATGTTATAATGCAGGATCCATTCTTTTAAAACTTAATTTACCTTATTTCAACAGAGTAATCAAATGTGCATTTAAAAGGTATTTTACATATTAAGACTGAACATAAATCTAACTTTTGTAGAGACAATCATGTATGGTAATACATCACACCATATGTAGTTTCTCATCATTTACATGGAAAAGTAAAGATCCAAAGTTTGTGGTGAAGTTTTGAACTTCAGAACAAAGTTATAATATATTTTACTTATAAGTATAAGGTTGTTAATTTTGATGTTAAATGTAGTTTGAATTTCAAAGGGGCATACATAGAAAAAAAAAGATTTCAGGATACATGTATATGTGAAGCATTTGAACTTTTTACACAAAGTTTAAGTACTTGATAGTCCTTGCACAAGGAATATTGAAGTTTAAGTTAGAGAGAGTTATCTCTTCAGTATGGACTTATGTATATATTGATAGACATTCTATCCAATATTCATTCACTTGTTTTTAATGTTGCCCATTATATTGTTGCTTTGTGTTAATACATTTAACTGTTTTATAAGTATACGATTAACTTAACCTTTGAGTCCTATGTAGAATTTTCTTTGAAAATATAAGAAGTACATATATTAACAGATTTTCTCTCAGAACATAATATGGTTCTGCCTAGTAGTTGAAGCCTGTGTACTTCTTGCATTGCATTGTATAACAACAGATAAAAAAAAAATTCTAGTTATACCCCTATCCTCAACTGTTTGACATTCATGACCAGTAATGCTAATAGTAAATGTATTTTCTCTACTGTATGCTAAAAAAAAAAGAAAAAGAAAAAAAAGGACAAACTGAGCATAGGTCAAAACTAATAAAATGATACAATTTTCTCACTTATTTTTGCAAAACAAAATCAGGATATACCGGTAGCATGCTATAGGCTAATTATTGCTCTGACTTGAATGAAAGTTGTATGAATCATAACAAAGAATTGAAGAAGTACAGAATAAGTAAATCCATAAAGCTTTTGTTGGTGTTTTGAAATGTATAGTCTAAGATTAAGAATAGGCCTATATGTTATAATATTAAGGCTGAAAATGTTGTTCGCGTAGAATTATTAAGGCTGAAAATGTCGTTCGCACAAAATCTCCCTCTCAGCTATCACAGCTGAGGGGGAGATCTCCCTCTTTGAAGGTTTCAGAGGTTGGCAGGTATGCTTGCAATGATGTGTACTTACATGTAAATAGGCACTTATTTGCTCTTCTCAATGTTGTAGGTCCTGTTTTTGTTGTTGTTAAATATGTTTAAAATTGTTTTTGGTAATATTTTTGTTGTTCTGTTTGTTCTGAAGATTATTATTGAAAATTATATACACATTCCATTGAGAGGTTCATTTAATTAATGATTTTTTTCTGATCATTTTAAGTATCCTGTTAAAATATCAGAAAGATTATGATGGAGGAAAAACCTCAAACTGAAAGTAATGAAAATTTGATCCATAAAGTGCTCCTTTACCATATGTTGTATGAAAATCTAATTAAACTCAACTTAGAGAGCAAATCCTGGGATGTCCGTCCAGACATCCGTAAGTTGAAAAGAAACTTGAGCATACAATAGATGTATGAGGTTGTGAACGATGGACAATTCTGATATTGCAGGGGTTGTTAAGATAATATCTTGTGGACAGTCATAGTTCCTTTTTTTTGTATTGTTCTTCATTTTCATTTTTATTTATACATCCAAGATGTTTGATAAGGAACACTGTAAACTGTGATGAAACTTTTACATATTCAGTAGAACCTGTTTTGAGAGACCACCTCCAAAGCCATGGAAATGTGATCTATACAGTAGGACCTGTCTTGAGAGACTACACCTACAGCCATGGAAATGTGATCTTAAAGGGCAGGTGGTTTCTCGTGATAGGTTTTATCAACATGTATATACTTATTTGAAAAATTGTTTTCTTAAAAGTGGTCTCTCACAACAGTGGTCTGTCAAGACAAGGTCCACTCTACATTAACGGATTGTAAGCTTGTAGTATAGAATTTGCTGTCATAATTGGGTCTTACTAGATTTTCATTTGACATGTAGGAAAGAAGTACGATATTAGATAATACATGAAATTTTGATAAGATTGAGAAACATTTAAATAACCTGAAGGATATTTTAATGTAGTCAGTGTAGTGATGTTAGGTGTATAAACATAGGCATATCATTAGTGATAAGAAAAGTTGAGTGTCTTGCTTTTTTCATGTGAATCAGATTTCAGAGTTGTGCTTGTACGCTAAGCTGTACCTTACATTTAGAGTCCATAATGGCTTCCTATGACATTCAGATGTGATGAAATTATCCCTGAGATTTAATGTGATATTTATCTATGCTCAGCTTGACTACTGAAAATAGTGAAGAAAAGTTGAGAAAGTAGATTATTTTTATTGTCTTAAGCCTTTGAACAAATTCATTGAAATAGTGTAAGTATAGATGTCATTGCCAGTTTGTAGGTAGGTTGCCATAGAGATTGTTATCATGGCAATTCATGTACTAATTTGACTTTGTTTGAATATAGCAACAAATTTAAAAAGTGATACATATATATGTACATGTATGTTGTTATGATATAATATTTGAGTAAGTGTTCAGAAACTACCTTCCCACTATTTTCATCATTTACGTGTATAAGTATAATTTGTTTTGTTGGTTATCCATTGTTCTTCCATTTCCATCACCATGGAAACAAGTGCTTGAGTTGCTCATTCTTTTATTGTAAGAGAAAGATTAACTGTATATAAATAAACAATGATTAAGTCATACAATGAGTTTGATTAGTTATATTCAATGCTTCTCGTAATCAACATGATGTGTAGCTACAAATCATAGATATATGTGTAATCATCAGTGATATGTTGTAGTTATCAAGAGAACCTATCTTATTGTATGACTCTGGTACATATTGGATAAGTCTATTACTATGCTTGATAAACTCGTTACTATATAAATAACGATGCTGTAGAACCGTTTTTGACAGACCAACTCAGTTACGCTACAGCTATGAATAATACTTAAAGCAACTGACATAATGTCATGGAATTGTGGTTTTCCACGACAGGTTGTACTTTAAAGATTATTCCTCAGATTCATTCTCCATAAACAGTTTTTTTAAGACATTCTGCATGTGAATCTCTCACAGCAGTGGTATCTCAAAATAGGTTCCATTATATAAAAATGTACACATTTGTTATAAATGAAGTAAACAAATTGTTACCATAGCCAATATACATGTATCAGCTTTTTATTATGCCCCTTGCCATAATGATAGCTGAAGGCATATAGTGTTTCCAATCTTCCATATTTTCATTATATTTCAGGTTTTTTTTCATTTTCTCCGTCAAACTTGGACATTTTGAGTTGAAAATTTTGAGAAGAAACAGGTCAAGTATTTGGTGGGGTTTGAGTACTTTAGGACTTTAGACTTAGAAATTTGATTCTCTCCTCTCTTCAAAACAGGTTTTAGACCCCCTGAAACCTAAATTGAACATGTAAGAAAGTTTGCCAGTTTCTTTGTTGAAGGCCAGTGGTCTCTTCCAGGGTACATTTGTAGCCTGGTTCTTCCCTTAACCAATTAACACTGGCCACCACCATCTCTCTAAAAGATTTTTGGATGTGGTGTAAATTTCATAGATTATAATTTCTTAACTTACCAGTGGAGACAATTGTGTTCCTACATTACTTATCTAAGTTTGTAAAGAAAACTCTGTTCTGCCAATGGCTATTTTTGTCCTAAGGAGGAAGTTTTAAAACATAATTGATCATAAGTAACTACATGTATTATCATTTTATTTTGATACATGAAATTGAATGAAGGTTTTCTTGGGTCCAGTAACCAAAAGGTTTCATGTCAGTTTTTTTTTAGCATTATTTATGGTTTCACAAATCTGTCCATGTTTCTTGTTTCAGTTACAAGAGATATGTTTTGGTCATATCACCCTTCATGTTCAATGATATGAGCATGCCTGTGGTGAAGTATCTGTTTAAGTTACTTTTCAGTAGCATGTCTGTGTTAACACATCAAATTGTATTTTCTCTCTGCAGACTTGCCAGTCTTAAAAAAAAAATCCATGGGGGAGAATTTTCTTCTCATGGAGGAGATAGGAATATTTATGTTTATCATTGGAAAGGCATGTATTTCCCCTAAAAGAAATGATCAAAATTTGAAGTAGATAATAGAGAGTCTTCAGGTATATGGGGGAGACTTAAAAAGTATGATTATGTAGGTGATAGTCCATGGTGACCAATCTGATATTTGGGTGATTACAGGTATTGCTATGGTGATATCTTCACTTTCCCTATTTAGGTGATAAGAGATGTTTATGGTGCTGTGTCTTTTTACTATCCTTATATAAGTGATATGAGTCATATCCTTTATCACAAACAATGATGAACTCTATAGTTAATATACTTGTATTGTACATTTATTCACATGTACATGTATAAGCTTAATATGTGAGGAAAAAAGTTGGCCTGACTCATCAGACTTCATCCCAGGCCTCCTGCTAACCGTCTAACAACTGAACTACCAGGTCCAATATGCACAGTCTCCATTACACTCTTCCTCCCTTTATTCTGGGATTTCCAAACTTGAAATCTCACATGAGACTCAAATACAATCCGTGAGTATTTTTTGGGGTGCCAATGTAATATGTAGTGTTTGCCAGACTGAGACTTGAACCCAGGCATCTCGCTAACTGTGCAGCTGCTCTACCAATGGAGCTAAATGTACCTGGTTTGTTATGCCCAGTCTCTGTTACAATACATATAGAAAGTTGTCATCATCGCTTATAGGAATTTAGACTACCCCAAAAATAATCAGAGTTATTCCCCTTTACCTGTATTTCATTCATTAGTAGGTACAGATGTTATTATAAAACAATCTCTTTTTTCAACAAAAAAAAAAGGGGGGGGGCAAGCAATAAGGAAAATTTCCATGATTGTCAGAACAATTATTTAACTGTCACTGATTGCCACTTGCAATATAAAAAACAAAATTTACCGGTGTTGCATCATGTTTTCACTCTCACAGTATTGAAGAAAAACAAATTTTATTTACATTTGCATATTTCTTTATAGCCAAATCTTGTTCATCTGGACCCTTCATCTTCTGGGGAAAATTTCAAATATGAATTGGCCAGTGTAATTATTGTTACATCCCATTAATTTGGATGCTTCAGTTATTTGGAAAATATGTGTTTGCCAACTGATTGTAAAGTTGTGGGTTAAAATCCATGCCATACTGTAGTTGGTTGTCCCTATCCCGTGAATGAGACAGTAAGAACTGAGGTCCCATGTCTCAGTTGGTGTCCAGATGTTAAAGAACCCTCTGTGCTCAATATCCATAAAATAATTCTTTTTTTATGCCAGTATATAATACATGCATGATTAATTGGACAGGAATTCATGTATAATTGGTCATGCTCATCTTGTGTGTTTTTTTTATTATTTAATCAGATATTTTAATTAAGAGGTTAATATGAAATGTTACAGTCCTTGTGTGCACATCGAAATCTGAATTCATACAATTATTTAATATTTACTGCCTAATTATATATGAATGTCCTTTAATAAATCCATTTTCTTGGTTCTCAAATTTGAGTAATTCTTTTGTAGTTGCCAGTAATAGTTTTGACATTCAAGTAAAAGTTCTAAAACCTGTTTTCCAGTGCATTAGAGAAAATTTTGATGATAGATGAGATCTTTTATGTTGAAATGAGTGGGGATATTCAGTGAATCATATTACACTTTAACCTCTCTAGTTAGACCGTCCAAGTGAGGCTAGAATTGGTGTGATTTGTAAGTTGGTCCTCTAAGGCAGGTTGAAATAGCCTAGAATATTGAAAGGCAAACTAAATTTTGATGGTCTTCATTGGTCTGATTAGTGAGGTACATTGGTCTGATTAGTGAGGTACATTGGTCTGATTAGTGAGGTACATTGGTCTGATTAGTGAGGTACATTGGTCTGATTTGTGAGGTACATTGGTCTGATTAGTGAGGTACATTGGTCTGATTAGTGAGGTTGTATCCTTAGTGAGGTACATTGGTCTGATTAGTGAGGTACATTGGTCTGATTAGTGAGGTGGTATCCTTAGTAAGGTACTCTTTAGATATGCGGTAAATTTGAGTGCAATTTAAGTCGAGTCTGTCTTAATAGACCGCCCTGACAGCCATCGAAAAGTGGTCCTTAAGGTTGTCTCCCATGACAGGCCTTACCTATATGATTATCAGTTAAAAATGCTCTCTGATAAGTGTTCTCTTGGTGGTTCCACTGAATATTCATTTAATTCAGTTTGTGATTGGTATCTTTGTTTTAATAGTTGTATCTTTGTTTTAATAGTTGTACATGTTTTTCTGGATCCCGTGTCAGATGGTCTGAATTATGTTTGTTTTGTCACAACAGGAAATATCAGAGCTGTTGCCGTTACCAAGACGAAAGTGACATGTACTTCTAGCTTAGGGAAGAGAATAATTATTGGTAGTAAGCCAATCAGTGGCGATGGTATTAGAACTTGGATATATTTTGTGTTATATTTGTACATGCACAGCTTCCTTTAACAAGTAACCCGATCTCCAGGTGTAAGGTAATGGTTATAATTACATGTATATACCTATATATAACTACACAGGTACAAATGTACTGTTGTGTTAGTAATGGCATTATTGGTTAATCTGATCAATGTATCACTGGTGATCTTCGTATTACAAGGGAAATGCAACAGTAGGTTTATATATTGACATAATTACAGGAATTATGTAACTTTATAGTCCATAGTAGCAAATTATGTGATTGATAAGACAACTCCCAGCTGTAAATCACAAAGTCATTATGAAAAAATTATCCAGGGATTGTTAATATAAAGAAAATATTCTGTAAGTCCGTTAATGGATGAGATTTTTCTGAAAAGCACTTTTCCAAGTGGAGTCCATTTTGTTTTCTTTTTGAGTCATCTTCTACATGTACCCATGTATAATTCTAGTTTCCTCAACATCTTTAGTTTTGGAACAAACCAAGGACCATGGTAAATCTCAATACAAGGTTTGAGAAAGATCAATACAATATTGTCTTGTCTTCTCTTTCTTAAAGAAACAGATATAACAAAATTCACTTTTTATTCCAGGCTTTTGCGAGAGCCCTTAGACATTCAATCTTGTCTATCCATCTGTCAGTCACAAGTCTTTCGTCTGGGCTTTATCTTTTGAATTACATGTAGGGCCTATAAGGGATGCAGCTTTGATATGTCACACATAGTTTCCTTTATTCTGACCAGATCATTCATTTGATACCTTGGCCTTTGATCTTGTACTCTGAGCATTCATTTCCTTTAGTATACATGTATTCTGTGTAATAAAAATTAATACAGGAATGTTTTTTAGAATGGACGATGAATATTGGATGAAAAGTTATTTGAATAGCCCACCATCAGTTTGTTAGTGGGCTAATAAGACAAATTCAGCTTGATTTTTTTCTCATTCTACTTTTTTTTTTTTTGGCCTGGTCAGATGAATGGTCACAGGAAATAATGTATCCTAGTAAAAATAAGACACAGACAGCTGACAAGTAGATGGTCATATAAAGCCTTGTAGCCCCTTGTGATGATCTAACCCCATATTACTTCAGTATTTCTGCTTGTCAAGATAGTTTTGGATGACTGAGCAGTAACTGATTTGGAACCAAAGCTGGACCGGGTGTGTATGTATGATAATTATGGGAATCATGTCTTAAGAATTGTTGTTGCATATTCCAGCAGAGTGTTAGGTGCACTGTGTTCAAGTACATAGGTATGTAGGCCTACTTGTTACAATAACTTGTTGTTATGTGTCCAAGAGTCAAATGTGAAGACTTTTGTTATATTTGTAAATAAAGTATATAATATCACCAGTAATTGTATGTTTTATGTTACACTTGTGATGTTGTGTGTGTACCTTCCACCACTTTTATGGAGAAATTACAAATAGTGAAGGACTTCAAATTTTTAACTACGTATATTGTTTGTTTTTGCTTGCCACACAAAAATCTTTCAGTCATATGGTGGTGGCCGGTTTTTATTGGTGGAGGAGAGAGCCCGGTTACAAATGTACCTGGGGAGAGACCACCAGCCTTCTGCAAGTAAACTGACAAACTTTCTCACGTAATCAACTTAGGTTCTAGCGAGGCTCGAACCTGCGCTGACAAGAAGTGGGAGACATGTCAGAGTGGTTTAAAGCACAATACTCCAAATATACGGTCATGGAGGCCCTTAAACTGATCTATGTGTGGCCCTTGAAAGGCCTTTAAGCAGTGAAGGATGATTAACATGCCCACACCTGCAATGACACAGAACCTATGTTTTTACCACAGTACACTCCATAAGTGTTATAAAATACAGTCTAACCTGCATTAGCAGCCCACTAAAATAGAAGGTTACCTGACTTATGTGACCTAAATTCATGGTTCCCAAAATGGCTTTTTACTATGTAAATCACCTAAATTAAGAGACCACCTGTCATATGCGACTCTTTTTGCTCCTTCCCTTAAACAGGTATAGACTGTAGATACAATGTATGAACACATGTATGGTACTTGATCTTTGTTCACAGATATAGTTCCGGCCCTCTGTGGTATTTATATGTGAATGGTCAGGAAAGTCGGTTGCATCTGGCTGAGAATTGAACCTTGGATGTTTGGTTTATGGGGCGTCATATGTTAAATGTGTGTTAAGAGGGCAAAGTTACAGCTCAACATCGATTTACAGGGTTCCGAGTGGCATATTGACTAGCGCACTCGCTTTTCACCATCGCGACCCTGGTCCGATCCTTAAAGTCATATTTCCAAATTATTCATCTGAAACCAATATTTCACACTTACTTTAGTTGTAAAACTGTGTTAATGTGATGAGGGGAAGGATTGAGAAATTGGCTGGATATATGGCTGTTTAACATTCCACTCAGGAATTTTTCACTTACATGGATATGTCACCGAATGCCTGTGAAGAGTTACAAATTTTGGCCCTTGCTAGGCACTGCATGCCAACGATTGAACAGTGACGGTTTTCAAACATGCTGACATATACTGTTACAGAGGCCCTTGGTGTTTACTTTCTCAATCTAAATGAGAGAGGAATATGAGTAAACATGATGTTTAAATACTGGCAAATAAGGCCGATAGTGAAACAACAACAAAAACATGCAAGCAAGTTTAAAACTTTTATTTTATAATAACATGTTAAAAAGTTACAATTGTCAAAAAGTTTTGCATCAGATGCTAAGGAATTACTTAACAATTATCAAGTAACTAATTACTGGTTCTGGTACACACTAACAAAGGAAGAGAGATTCGAAACAGAAAAATATGAGCATTTTGTTATATCCTTAACTCACTTTATATAAAGAGAAGTGATAAAAAAAACCCAAAGAAAAACAATTTCTTGGAATGAAAGTATCTCTATAGCTCAGAGAAAAAGATAAATTAACAACTATGAAAAAGAACTAATTCAAACTACTCCGATTTTGATGATATGTCACAAAAAAATAAAATTCTATAGTCATGTACATCTCTATTATACATGTAAACATCTGCAGTAATTCTAAAGCTATAACATGTAAAATACATTTATCTATCAATATATAAATCTATTTTTTTATTGACAAAATTTTTTATCTTTTAAGATCAGTAAACTAAAAGAATAATCATGATTTGTATGCATGTAGATATATAAGCACTATTTTGTGCACAATTTCATAAACAATCACCTGTTACACAAAATTCGAAACCATTATTTTCAGAGACAAGTGCACTTCGGGTTGTCCTGTCATATGCTTGCCCAGAAAAATACAGCGAACAAAGTCATCATACCTTTGTATGATCAGTGCATATCAATAATTTTATACAGGTGCCCTAACTTTGTGACCTGCACCTCTCATTATGAAATTATAATAATGTTCTTATGTACAAAGGGATAAAAAGCTTGTAAATCTTAGTCTACTCTAATAGCTTTTCTTTTCACCCTTTATTTTTGGTGATATACCTGTACATTGTGTACATATGAAATAAAAAATGTCATAAAGTCACTATCCCCTCTCCAATCCCCAATGATAGGAAAACTACACAAAATGGTATTACAAATTTGGACATGAGTCTTGCACTTTTCTTTTTGACACTCCTTTTTTGTGAAAAATTAATATTTTGTCTATGGACCCGTGGCACACAGGTGCCCTTTCTTCATTCTCGAAGTTTAAAAACTCAAATAAGATCACATCACGAAATAGTGCTGACAAGAAGACAGACAGACTAAAAAAAATGAAATAAACGATCAAACCCGCATAATGGCTGACTAGAGGATCAGGACTTTTGCAATATTTTTGAAGTGCATTGGAAAAGAAAATTTTAATACCCCATTAGACACAATTCAACTTCAATGTAAGACAAAGTTCAAACTAAGACACCTTTTTTGTTGATGAATCACATTCTAACTGCTCCTCTTCTTTGTTTCTTGAGAACCTCATCATCATTCTCTGCGATGTTTGAAAAGCATAGAAAGCCATGACAAAAAGCAAGCTGATTCCAATAGACATCATTCCAATAAAACAGAGCACGCCTCCCAGGATAAATGTACCAATTGTAAGTATTGTACCTGAAACAAGGAATTGTTATATGTAACCAAACTGACAATAGTCTCAAAAGCATTGAATAGTGAAAAATAGTAAAACTAATGGTGCAAAAAGCAAAAATAATCAGCACCAGTAATCATAAGAGTACGGTAATGCATGAATTATCCACTAATGGTCACCTGTTTCATCTCTTTAACTCATTTAAAAGTAGGCAAAGCTAAAGCTCAAGGTTATATCATGATATCAAACAAAGATTTTGGTTAGAAGGAATATACATATCAAACATTAATTAAAAAGCCCTTTTCTCATAATTCAAAAGATGTAGCCCTGGTCTAAGACTGTGTGACTGACAAACACATGGATAGACACGGGTGGGTGAGGTTTAATGTCCCAGTGCTATCACTAAAATGTGGCACAATTAAAAAAAATCTTTGATGTGCTAATCTAATGTGTGCCGCATGGAGATCTCATGAAACCCAACTGAGAGGGTAAATCCTATGACCTCTGAGAGGGTGAATCCTACAATCTCTGAAAGGGTAAATCCTAGAACCTCTGACAGGGCCAATCTAAGAACCTCTGAGAGGGTTAATGCTACAATCTCTGACAGGGTAAATGTTACAACCTCTGTGAGGGTAAATCCTAGAACCTCTGACAGGGTCAATCTAAGAACCTCTGAGAGGGTTAATGCTACAATCTCTGACAGGGTAAATGTTACAACCTCTGTGAGGGTAAATCCTAAAACCTCTGACAGGGTAAATGTTACAACCTCTGTGAGGGAAAATCCTAGAACCTCTGACAGGGTCAATCTTACAACCTCTGAGAGTGTAAATCCTACAACCTCTGACAGGGTCAATCCAACATCCTCTGAGAGGGTAAATCCTACAACCTCTTTCTTTCCAATCAAATTATATTCTACAGAAACAGTGGTCCGGCTAGAAATGGAAAAAGACAGGGTGTCAGTGAGGGCAGGACTCTTTTTTTCATGCTCTGAGGGAAAAATTAAAGACGGTTTTACAGACTGAATATTAACTTAGGAGCATTTCAGGCAGGGTGTTTAAATGGGCATCTAGGGCACAGCACCCTTCTAATATGGGCTGGTGGGAGGTCTGAGACAGCAAGGGTACAAGTCGTTAACTAGAGTACACGTATACATTCTAATTCGATTTTAGAGTTTCTGCTTATGGATAACTAAGCAGTGGTAGTACATGTACTTGTAGATATAAAAACTCTCAACTTTATAACAGTTCTTTAAGTGTTTTTAATTGTTCTCATGTTTGCCTAATCTCTGAAAATTATTGACAAGAAATGCTATGATAGGTCAATATAACATGCATATGCATGTAAAATTCCAGATTTGAGGGTTCCAGAACCTACTCTATCAGTTTAATTACATCAGATGACAATATATATTCTAGTATAATATTAACTTGATCTTAAGAGCATGGACTCGTTGAGTTGATAGGGGCAGATCATCAGATTAAATGTGCCACAAAGCACTGCATTAGCTCTGTTGATTCACCCCTATCAACAAGACATGATCCCATATTTGAGATCAAATTACTGTTATAAATATAATGATAAAGTTATAATTTACCCATCCAAAATAAAATGTAAATAACAAAATAGATATTTGGAAGAAAAACATAAGAACATTTCTAACACACACACTTACTCTTTAACAAAGAGGTAATCTGGTTCAATGCTGTTCAGAATTGTAAAACTAGCACTTACAAAGTCTATGAGAGAAGTAGGTTGCGCAAGAAAATATCAGCTGTACAAATGTAGATTTTGTTCATTTATTTTGGTATTGTTACCATGGGAAAAGTAGTCCTGCTTTATTTACTATATGATCAGTCTCAGTTTCAGAAAGGTGCTATAAAACCACAGTGTATTTTGGAAAGTCAGGTCACACTCTATGAAATCAAATGTGACATAAGACCTTGGCTTTTGAAGGACAAAAGGATCTGACGAGCATGGACAGTCAACTAAAGCATGACTTGGATTCGAATCCACAACCTTGTGATCAAAAGTCAAATGAGTTAACCACTGAGCCACTGAAGCCCTGTGATATCATGTCACAGCTACATTGTAATTTTGCTCAAATTTTATTAGACATCATTCTAGGCAAAGCAATTTAATACTTTTTCAATCAGGAATGCCATCATTAACAGTAATAATATCATGATGTGTGACTATAGTATTACATTATTTGTATGATGATATATGTGAATAATAAAACAACAGGTCAGAGAACATTGTATATACAATATGTACATACCTTCTATGAGCATAAAAGCTGAGAATGTCACTACTGCACTTCCAAATGCAAATGCTCCAAAACAGAACACTGGTACACAGCATATGCCCAAAATCAACATGGTTACCACAGTTATGACTGGATGTTCTGTTCCATACCTCTTCAGGGACTCCCATTTGTCCTCAACACCAAATAACTGGTCCAATGTTTGCAACATTGCATAAAATTTGTTTTCTTCATCAGTTTCCATTCCACCCATTCTGAAATTATAAGAGTATTAAATACTTTACACAAATCTCAAAAGAACTGTCACTCACCTGTATTCATCATGTGTTCAAGCCTTACAGAAACCTTGATTATGTGAGTGAGTTTTTTAGTGTACTTGCATAAGGCAGTTGATCTACTTCCAGGAATATTTGTAACCAGGTTCTCTCTTCACTAACAAGAGGCCCAAATGGGCCTATAACGCTCACCTGAGCAGCATGAGAATAATGAGATAAAGCTATTTGCTGAAAATTTCCGAAAATGACCAAATAGAAAAAACAACAACAATACTTCTTCACATATCCTTCTAGATCACTCAGATGCATTTAGTTTTCCGTGCTATGCAGCCCTCCTGAAGAAGTTTATCAAAGGAGGGTACCCATCTGGACATATTTGACCCTGCCCCTTTTCCATCCCTGGGTGGACCTACCGGAAAAACAACAACACATGTAGGCGACCATGAGAACTTCAACTATGCCAAGTTTCATTAAAATCCCTGCAGTGGCTCTGAAGAAGAAGTCAAAAATGTGAAAAGTTTACGGATGGGCGACAGACTTTGCGCCATGATTATAACTCACTTGAGCCTTTGACTCAGGTGAGCTAATAAAAACAGGTTGCTACAATATGAATGAAAAATTGTCAAGTGTGATGTAGTGCAAAAAAGTACAAAAGGACAGTGAAATCTGTATCGAGACAAAAGATTACCGGTATTCCTTCTCATGACAATGTGGTCTCTCGATCCAGACAAGTTTTAGTCTAAGGCAATATGAGCTATCATCAGCACAAAATTTCACAGTTTCAACTGCACAAAGACCCAGCTGCTGAATTTAACTAGCTCTAGGATACAAATTTTTCTTTTATATAATTGACGTTCATCAGACACTGCTTTGTTGATTAAAAAAAATCTAACATTATCATAGACAAAAAATTTGAATATGTGCAGTAGATAATCTCTGAGTGTTTGATCTACAGGTAACTTGTATACTAGCTAGGGGCTTCCAGGCTTTTTCGTACCAGAGTCTGTTCACCCCTAGGTTGTTACGTGCCTGGGACATTTCGTCCGGGCTTGTTCGTACCATAGTAAAGTATCAATATAAAGTGTGCATGCAAAAGTAAATTAAATAAATAAATGTTTATTCTTTAAACATGAGTTATTTAATGAACTGTATGATCGGAATTTTGAAAAGATTTATGGTAATTACTTATTTCATGAACATGGTTTTTATCACTTTTGATTGATTTATATTACAAAGCTTATAAAAGCAAATGAATGAAAAAAATCATATGCTCCACACACTTGCAATTTTGTATTTTGTCAGCTACATCCTCTAATTAAATGCTGGTGCAAATGTGATATTTCAATTTTTTAATTCTGTGAAGATGAAGAATGAGTCCATATGTACCTAACAAAATTAATCATCGGTATTTGAATTTTGGCAAGTATTAGACATTTTCGTAGTGTGAATACTCATAGATTTACTGCATTTGTTTTGATTTCTTTTTAATTTATCTATTTTTTGTAACACCTATTATCATTGTAGATCTACTTCTAACTTTTAAATTTAAAAAAGGATTTCTTTAAGAGTTATGGACAAGTGGATTTGTGATTTGGACAAGTCACTTTTTGACAATCGGACAAGTGAAAAAAATCCTTAATGTATAGAGCCCCGGATAATATCTACTATGGGCTAAGTGTGTGTATGACATGTACAATAAAGCCCTAGTACAAAAAAAAAGCTTAGGAACTAACAATCCTGGTACGAACAAGCCCAGGTACGAAAAAGATCCTTACCAGCTAGGGCACTGTAACATAAGAGTTGCCTGAGTGTCAAAATTGTATGCTTACTGTAGTCGACTGAATAGGTCATGCTCTGCTGACTATCTAGTGCAGTAGATGTAATAATATTTGCAGAATTTTGAAATACGACTTTACATGTAATAGGCCTAATTGTTGTATAAAAAAAACAGAGTAGGCCCTACTATAGTACTAGTAGCCTAGTCGTACAAGTTGTTGTGCTGTTGTTTAATGCCCCACTCAAGAATATTTCACTCATATGGAGACGTCACCGTGTGCCAGTGAAGGGCAAGAAATAAATTTTGCCTGTGTTCAGCACTGCTGGCCGTAGAGCAGGTAGGGTTCTTTAAAGTGCCAACACCAACTGTGACATAGGCCCTCGGTTTTTACTGTCTCATCCGAAAGACAGGGACAGCCAACCGCGAAGTGGCGCTGTGGGAATTGAACCCGGACCCTTCGTTTCGAAGTCGAACACACTAACCACTCGGCCACGGAGGCCCCATTGGTAAAAGTAAAAAAAACAAATGTAGAATGAGGAATTATATACTGCACATGTACCACTGTATGCCGAATAAAATATGCTGGTTGTCGTTTTCTGTTGTCCCGCCAAGCCCCAAAGATGTAACTGAGTAAGATGTCCCGTATTGACTGAGCTTCACCTGTACTGACTGTACAGTAGGCTGTACTGTTTCAGTGTTTGAGTGTCTCAATCAGTCAGTGTCTGCAGTGCCAATGGTTGTGTCACTGTTATATAAAAAAAAAATCAAACAATGTTTCATTAAACTGGCGAAAAATAGATAAGATAAGAGATGTAAGAATTTTACGATGTGTAATGTTCTGTGACATTCTAAAGTTACCTACCTATGCTGTATAAAAAACAAGCAATGTTGCTTTCCTGTAAAACTTATTATTCGTACTCTTACACTTCCGGGAAAAGAAATATGGAGGAGGAAACGGATTGAGAAAGTAACAAACATCCGGGAATATCAGTTGGGTTAAATGCAGCCGGGAATAGATATTGATATGACAAAACGGAAATGTAATAGGAAAGATCAAATGATAAAAACATAAAAAGAAATTTGTAAAAATAAGTTTTCAAGATGTGGACCCCAGTACATGTATGCAGGCCAGAGACGTATCTGTGCAGACTTAAAAAAAAGGGAAAAGAAAAAAAAAATACCTGAGGTTACCAAGGGCTGTACAGGGCAATCAAAATTTAAAAATCGAAAACCAGATATGGCCCTAAACATGACTAAATAAACTAAGACAAAAGGAGAAAACACATGACTCTAAAAGTAGATTAACACTGGTGACCCCCCCCCCNNCCCCCCCCCCCCCCCCCCCGAAAAACAACAAAAACAAACAACGAGTTGAATTCAGGTGCTCCGGACTGAGGGTAAGCATGTACATGTATGTCTCTGGAAGTTATTTTTTGTTACCACAGTTTCTTTTTTTATCAATGGCATAGTAACAAACTCAACGGAGAGAGAGAGAGAGAGAGAGAGAGAGAGAGAGAGAGAGAGAGAGAGAGAGAGAAATCAAAGGGACAATTTGTTTACGGAAATATATTTTTGTTATCCTTTCTTTGATTATATGCAAATCAATCACAATAAAATAAAGGCCCAACGATGCTAGTTTCAAAAATGACTATGTCTATCATTTTCTAACTAATGACCAAAACCCTTGGGGTGTCGGAGTATCCTAGGTATACTTGGATTCCCTCAATATAACGCCCGGCAGAATCATCCAAAAGGTTAAAGAAGGATCAGAAACATGAATCTAGGGAAATAGGGGCTACCGTGGCTCAGCGATTAGCGTGTTCGTCTTCTGTTCGTGAGGTCTAGGCTTCGAATCCGTGCCGCGCTGCAGTCGTCAGTCCCTTTATCTTTCAGACCAAACAGTAAAAATCGAGGTCCCGTGTCACAGTAAGTAGGCCCTATCGACATGTTTAAGAACCCTCCCTGCCCTACAGCGAGTGCCGAGTGTCGTCCTTCATCTTCTTTTACGTTGTTGTCCTCATAAAAGTGAAAAAATTCTTGAGTTTGACGATAAACAATGAATCCCTTTGAGGATTCTGTTGGGGCCGTTTTCTTATGCTGCTGTTTACTGTAACAGTAAACAGGGCAGCATAACAAAACGTACAGTAGGCCTAAACGGCGGCATAAGAAAACGGTCCCCGACAGAATCCAAGAAGGGATTAGGTATGTATCTAAGAGAACTTACTGGATGAACACAAAAAGTGGGCCACGAGGACGCTAACCGTACGGTTACTTCGCCTTGACCCATGCTAACATTCTATTTCATATGATTTTGATTTTCTTGGACCAGGACCCAATCACCCGTTTTAAATGTGCGCCTTGTCACGGTACGGTATCAGGGCCGGCGGAACCGGGGGAGGGG